>OX415252.1:83565641-83778141 GCA_948329865.1 Linaria vulgaris
TCCAAGCCTTGCAAAACTCCTATGTCCTCTTCAGTGAAGATAACAAAAGATGGCACTGGCAGCAATGTTGATCCAACATTGTACAGATCCATGATTGGTAGTTTGATATATCTCTCTGCCTCTAGACCTGACATCATGTTTTCAGTATGTGTTTGTGCTAGGTACCAAGCTGAGCCAAGGCAATCTCACTTGATTGCTGTGAAGAGGATTCTTAGATATATCTCTGGAACTTCACCTTTAGGCAGTTAGTATTCTTATGACACTAACACTAACTTGGTTGGTTTCAGTGACTCTGACTGGGCAGGTGATGTGGATGACAGGAAATCCACAAGTGGGGGCTGTTTTTTTTGGGGAATAATTTGGTCTCCTTGTATAGCAAAAAGCAGAACTGTGTTTCATTATCAACTGCTAAATCAGAATATGTAGCAGCTGGCAGCTGTGTTACCCAACTTGTATGGCTCAAACACATGCTTTCAGATTATGGGCTAGATAGTGATACACTTCTCATGTTCTGTGACAATCTAAGTGCCATAAGTATCTCTAGGAATCCTGTCCAACATTCTAAAACTAAGCATATAGACATAAGACATCACTTCCTAAGAGATATGGTAGAGGATAAAGTGATCAACATTGAACATATTGAGACAACTAATCAGCTTGTTGATATGTTTACAAAACCTTTAGATAGTGAGAGGTTCTTCAGCTTGAGGAAATCTCTTGGCATGTGCAATATGTGAAAATGTGGAGGAAACCAGTGTTGACATAACACCACTGTCTAGCACTGGTATATTGCTTGTGGTGTAGTAGGTATTCTGTTGTTTTTCCTTTGTTGATCTTATTTCCTTGTGAGTCTCATTTCATCTGTGTTTTGTCATATTTGGTTTGTGTGGTTGAACTCTTTGATTAACAACTCTTTCTAGTTATCAGTTTCACATCTTTGTTTTGAAAAAGTGATAAAACTCTTCTGTTTGTCTGAGGTTCTGATAGCCTAACATATGGAGAAGCTGGGGGTACACAAATTTCACTACTTTGGTGTCTATTCAGTTGTGTCTTATTCATATGGAAGGTGTACAGGACATGTGGAGAAGCTGGGGTGCAGGATGTTGACAGCTTCAGTGTTACTCAGTTGTGCTTATTTACATGTTCCTGTTTGTTTGGCCAAGGAACGCATGAGGGTGATCTTTTCTACTAGGGTGTTTGAGGTTTAGATTTCTTACATTTAGTAGCACTGATCACTTGGTGATTCTCTTGAATGCACGTTAGTAAACAAGTATGCATAAGGAATTGGGGTGTTGGGGTGCATGATAAATGAATTGCCAACATTCAAGGCCTTTGTACTTGCCTAACTTGCTGCTGTTAATGTTGTTACTGGGTGTGTGGAGTTCAGGCTGCCCTCATTCAGTAGTGACATTAGCTTTGTGTTTAGCAACCTTCAGCTTTTGGTTCAGATGAGTTATGAAAATAATAAAGATTATTAAGAGATGTGTGATGTGCTGGTTTGAGGAGTTTTTCATAAGTGTTTACCATCTACCTATTTGACATTACATTGTTGCATTCATGTAGGACTGCATTGTTTTCCTTCTTGTTGTTGAGTTGTGTCGGTCTAGGCTTAGGGGGAGTATTATTCATGTGTTGAGGCATACAATTTGGGTTACATACTGCAGGTGACACACTTTTTTGTGACTTTCTATGTTGTGGAAGTGAATTTCTCCTTGAATTCATAACTGCTTATCTCTGTGTGTTTCTTGTTATCTATGTTGCTTACTCATGATTTTGATCTGAACAATATATCTGAGGTACTCACTTGCTATATTGGTTAAGTTTCAGATGTATTTTTGGATGAATCTCAAGCTCTCACATGAATTTGCCTTAGTGAAAAGCCTGTACCTCCACCTTCGGGTTTGAATGTTATTGAGTGTTATCCCAACATTGTCCACTGCCGTAGGCCAATATTGAAAACAAGAACTTATAAGTTTTCAAATTTCTGAAAATCGCTCTGGTTACCTGTTAATTAAACATCAAAGCGTGTGCGCGGGAAAACATAGTGGGAAGATTTTATTTGGTTCAAAATTAGTAACTACCCACTAACATTCATTCTCTTTCCTTAATCACGGTTATTTCTGAAATCAAAACCCTATTTTCCTTAATTATACTTGCAATTTCCTTATTTGTGCTTATTTTGCAAAATTACTCTCTGCTCTCAAATTCTCTCGACCTTCTCTGCGATTTATCTCAAAACCTCTGTACTAACAATGGCAAGCAAGTCTCCCATGCAAACTCTTGCAGATGTTGCCCTAGACAGCGAACCTACTGCTGCACGCACCCGTTCACACAGTAGGGGTGCTACTGCGAAGTCAGACGATGCTCATGTTGCTAAAAGAAAGGCAATCCCCTACGTGCGACGAGGGAAGAAGTCCAAACAGGGAGAATCGACCTCAAATGTTGAGCCAACTGCTGAATCAACCAATCCCATCAACAATGAGCCTGAAATTGAGGTAAACACTGCTGAACCCAACCCTGAAATTGATGCTGATATAACCGTTCAGGTGGAGGGTAGTGGATCTGCTGAGAAATCTGTTGAGAAGTCTGTGGATAAGTCTGTGGACAAAGAGGTGAGGAAGTGGATTAGGGCTCAAAAGAAAAAGAGAAAGGGCAATGGAGAGAAATTGAAAACTATGTCTGAAACTGCTAAGGCAAGGGCTGAGGCTAGAAAGAGACAGGTGGAGAGGTTAGCCAAGAAAAAGGCTGAGAAGAAAGCTGAGGAAGAAAAGAAGGTTGCTGCTGCTGAGAGAAAGAGGACATGAAAGCAAGTAATGGAAGAGGAAACTGAGGTGGTAGATGTTGAGGATGAAGAGGAGGAAGAAAAGAAGGAAGAGGAGATTGAAAAAGAGCATGATGTTGCTGCTGATATTGGAGCAACATCAGGGATAGAGGAGTACACAAATGGGCTATATGTGGTCTATCCTGATGATGAGGGGACCTACTTTTCTCCTTACTATCTTTCACAAGAATTGGAGAAGAAGTGGGATTCCTTTAAGAGAAGGGAGATTCACACTGAAAGAGCTATAGAGATGGCCAGTTTCAAAGAGAACAAGGTGATGGACTTGCTTGAGGCAAGAGGGTTGCAACAATCAGTGATGGAGCTGAGTGACTATGCTCCTGAGATTGTCATGGAGTTCTACCTGAATCTCTCCAAATGGATCAGGGACTACATATCTCCAAAATTTGGAAAGGCTTGGGTAAGGGGGAGAGTCTTCAACATTGAACCCTACACCATCAACAAGATATGTGGCTTCCCTACTACTGATGAATCAGAGGACCCCTATTATGATGATGTGATTGAGGACTTGACTAGAGGGTTGGTCAAAATCTGGAGAGATGCTCTGCCAACCACAAAAATCACCTCCCTTAGTGATGTCTTGCACAAGATAGCTTGCTTCAACTGGCTGCCAAGCAAAAATGTCACTGTTTTGACTAAGGAATCAGCAATCTTAGTCTACAAAATCAAGAATGGGCAGGCAGTGAACATGGGGGAGAGGATTTTGAAATCAATGTCTGAAGTTGCTGGAAGGAAGAATGGCATGCTGCCTTTTCCCTCACTCATCTGCAAAATCTTGAGCAATCAAGGATTGAAGACAAATGTCACTGTGGGTTGGAGGAAGAATGATACATAACTGACAATTCTCCCAAGCTACTTGTCTGGATCAAGAGTGAGAGACCTTCCATGGAACCCAAAAGGAGTGGTAAGACCAAGGGCTGAAAAGAAAAAGGCTCAGGAGTTTGCTGGAACTTCAGTGCAATGTCCAAAGAAGAAGACTGCATGGTCATAACCTCTGCTTTTGTGGATCATATGATGAACTAGTATAGGGGGCAGATTGCTGATACTCAGAGGGAGATTGAGGAAAGAAAGGAACATCTCAAAGAGCTGAAGGACTTGGTGAAAATTTTGGAGAAACTTCCTTCTTCACAAAAAGGGGGAGAATAGTTCCAAGTTTTTTTAATTTTTTAAAGTTTTCTAGTTTATGTTTTGTTTCTATGAACTGCTAATATCTTTGAACTGCTGGTACATTAATCTCTATTTTGTTTTATTTGATCAAGGGACATGTCCTTGACATTTAGCTATGGCCTGTAACTCTAAGTACTACCGTTGAACTGCTCTAACTGCTATTTCTTATGAAAGTACATTTTGAACTGCTTGTCTGGTTAACCTTTTATGCAGGAAACTCACTGGTTTCAATGTTGAGGCAACATTGATGAATGTTGGGGTCTGAACATATGTACATATGTGGATGTAGTGATGACCTTAATGCTTGTCTTTGTTAATTTAACTTTGAATATGTTAGCTTGTATTGAGGGGGAGCAATTTAGTAGTTTAATTTGTTTCTTGTTGATTCTAACTTTCTGGATATAAGACTTGATTGGAACAGAGGTTGGTTTTGTGAAGAAAGGCAAAAATGGGGAGATTGAAAGTGCATGGCTTTCTAGAATCAATGTTAGACGATGCAATGTTAGACGATGTTGGGTCAACATTGTGGATAACATTGAAAGCCGAGAGTCTGTGCGAAAACTGTTATTTAGTTGCCAAATTTAAGTTTTGCCTTTATTCACATATTAACCATGTTCCACGGTTTTAGTTGTTTATGTTTATATCCGGGAAGGTATCTTAAGCATAAGGAAGAGCAATGGAAGATTCCTTACTTGAAGTTTCCATAATTCAAGCAAAGTTGAACAAGTCAACTCAACACGGTTTCAAAATAAGGAAACAATATTGGCGGTTCGCTGCAACTTGATTCTTTCCAGGATTCTCCGAATTGAAAAAGATGTGTTACCTTGTTAAATCAGTAATGAAGGAAACACATATTCAGGAAAGATATGAAGTTCACAAAGAAGGCAAACTTCAACAAGGAAACAACAAGAGTTACCAAAGCTTTGAACTACACATCTTGGCGTGCAAGACTCAAGAAATCTATAAAAGATGTGAAGTTCATCAAAATGAAGTCAAGACAATCGTGCTAAACAATCTGAGAGATTAATCATTCTTTGTATTGTCTTCATTTTGCTTTTGCGAAGTTTTTGTATCAATTACTTAAGTCTAGTTCATAGAAGTTAAGTAATTCTTACTTGTCTGCTTCGTTGAGTCCGATCAACAAAGAGCGTGAGTGAATTGTTGTGAGGAACATTTTTGATAAAACCTTTATGGTTATTTGGTCTAAGGCTCGGAAGTTTTTAATAATATTGAAAACTTCTTAAAATTATATCTTCTTGTGTTCTTACTTCCGCTACACATTATTATTATCAAGAAGATCACAATAGAGTTAAGGCAATTCCAGCTTAACTCTCAAAGTTGTTGTGTCAATCCACGATCCAAAATTCTCAGAACTCATGCAAAAGGCAGAAGTCTACATCTTGATGGAAGAAGCAGAAGGTACGAAGAAGCGCATGGAACAGGACGACAATGAGCACCTAGAGCGCGCCGAGAGAGAGGCAAAAACTAAGGAAAAGAGCAAAGAAGGAAAACCCAGCCAGCGCAAAGACAAGAGTGGTGTCAAAAAATTCCTTCGACCCGTACCGTTACCCCCGATGACTATTGCTCCCACGGAAGTACTTAACGTAATGAGAGGCAACAATGAGTTGCATTGGCCCCTGCCGGCCAAATTCTCTAATCGAGACAAGAACACGGGTAAGTATTGTAAATACCATAAAACCTATGGGCACACCACCGAGGAATGCACTACCCTTCATAGAGAAGTGCTTCACCTTCTAGAAGCGGGATACTTGAAGAATTACCTTAGAGAAAATAACCCCGAGGAACCCAAGGAAAATGTATGGAAGAGGTCACGAAGGGAACGAGAAGAAGAAGCGACCCCCAACCACCGGTCACTAGAAAGGACCACGGAACACCGTCGGTCTCGGGAGAGGACCTCGGAGCGTAGGCGAGCCCGAGAATGGATAGAGGAACGTCGACGGAACTCACGAGAAAGGATGGCGGGACATCGAAATTTACCCCCTCCACCAGACTTGTACGAAGATAACGCCCCATCGGGACGAACAATCAACATGATCGAGGGAGGAGATATTTCAATAGTGCCCCAAGCTAAGAAGAAAAAATATCTAAAAGAAGCCAGGCGGACAGAACAAGGACCCCCGTGTGCTCCATTCAAGGAACAAAGGTACCCAGCATTACTTTTGGGTCTGAGGATTTGAAAGGTATAATTTACCCCCACGAAGACCCCTTAGTAATTACGGCCGTTATCCACGGATTTGCAATCCAGCGGATCCTCATCGACACGGACAAGTCTGTGGATGTCCTATTCCTTCCTACCTACTTGGCTATGGGATTAAAGAGAGAACATTTTGAAGTAGCGGAGGTTCTCTTAGTAGGTTTCTCAGGAGAAGCTTGCCGCACCCTTGGAACGGTGATCCTTCCGATGTCATGGGGAGAGGGAGCCCTTCAAAGAACGGAACCCACCAAATTTTGGGTGGTGAGGCCTCGTCACGAACGTACAATGCTATATGTGGAAGGCCATCCATCCGAGCTTTCGAAGCAATCCCCTCTACCCTACATCTCAAGGTAAAATTTCCCACCCCTTCAGGTATCGGAGAAGTCCGAGGAAGTCAATCTAAGGCTAGAGAATGCCGCATGGACGCTATTCCCTCGAAAGGGGACGAATTCGCCCTCGGAAACAATAAGAAGCGCAAAGCAGAAGAGATTCGGGTTCAACCCGTAGAAGAATTAAAGATAGTGGAATTAGTGGAAGGACACCCTGAGAAGGTGATTAAGATGGGACCAACATGGAACCTGCAGTAGAAGCCCAACTGACTTCTGTTCTCCAACAATTCCATCACCTCTTCCATTGGGAAGCGCCCGGGCGAATCAATGACAAGGTATGTCAGCACTTTCTTAATATGAAACCCGGAGTTAAGCCTATCCTACAAAAAAAGAGAAAGATGGGACCCGAGTGTAATAAAATCTTTCTCTCGAAAATACAACGCCTTCTCAGTCTAAAGCAAATTCGGGAGGTCATCTATCCCGAATGGTTAGCTAATGTTGTGCTAGTTCCCAAGCACGGAGGGAGATGGCGGATGTGTGTTGACTTCACCAATCTCAATGAAGCCTGCCCGAAAGATTGTTATCCCTTGCCCAGTATAGATCAACTAGTCGACTCCACCGCTGAATGTGCACTATTGTCAACTCTAGACGGAGACCAGGGGTACAATCAAATCCCAATGGCGGTAGCTGACCAGGACAAAACTAGCTTCATTACTAACGCAGACACATTCTGCTACTTGGTAATGCCCTTCAGACTCAAAAATGTCGGTGCTACTTACCAAAGGCTGGTAAGTCTTATGTTCGCGGGACTTATCGGAAAGTCGGTAGAAGTCTACGTGGACGATACGGTGGTTAAAAGTAACACTGCTGAAGAGCACCCCGAGGACCTACGGAAGGCATTAGTCATTATGGATAATTTTGGAATGAAGGTTAACCCTAGAAAATGCTCATTTGGCATCCGAGGAGGGAAATTCTTAGGATTCATGGTTACAGAGAAGGGAATATAAGTAAATCCCGAGAAGGCAGAGGCTATTGTGGGACTACCCACCCCAAAGACAGTCAAAGACGTTCAAAAGTTGACAGGTAGAATGGCCTCCTTGAGCCGATTCGTTTCTAAGTCGGCAGAAAAAGGACTCCCCTTTTTCAAGATACTCCGAAATGTAATGGAATTCCAATGGACCTCCCAGTGCGAAGAGGCCCTCGAAGAGCTGAAAAGATATATGTTGAAACCACCCTTGCTGGTAAAACCTTTACCTCAAGAAGAACTCTTCCTCTATCTCTTTGTCGGAGAAGAGGCCATAAGTGTTGTATTAGTCAAAGAACAGGACAGAGAGCATCATCCGGTGTACTACGTCAGCAAAACTCTCCTCGGAGCAGAAACCAGGTATAGCCTGACTGAAAAACTTGTCCTAACTTTGGTTACCACGGCACGTAAGCTACACCCTTATTTCCTCTCCCACCCGATCACTGTGTTAACAAAACACCCTCTAAGGGCGATTCTTAATAAACCCGAGTCATCGGGAAGGTTGATAAAATGGGCGGTAGAACTCACTGAGTATGATATTTCCTACGCTCCGAGACCTTCCATCAAAGCATAAGTCTTGGCAGACTTTGTAATGGAACTAACAGGTATCGGGTCCGAGGAAAAAGAGCCCTTATGGCACGCCTATGTAGATGGATCCTCTGTAAGCACACGCGGGGGAGCAGGAATAGTATTTATACACCAAGGCGTGGAAGAGGAGAAACTCCACTTCGCGGTGAGAATTGATTACCCCGTTTCCAACAACGAAGTCGAGTACGAAGCCCTTCTCATTGGGATGAGACTCGCAAAAGAAGGTGGAATGAGAAGGATACTTCTCCACAGTGACTCTCAGCTAATTGTTCAACAAGTCAATGGCTCGTACGAGGCCAAAGAAGAAAGGATGCAGGATTACCTCCGGGTAGTTCATCAAAGACAAGGATGGTTTGGGGAATGCAAAGTCATCCAAATTTCATGAGGGGAAAATCAGGAAGCAGACGCGTTATCTAAAATGGCCAGTCAAATGGCTGTCGTCCACACCCGAAGGATCACTCTACTCCAGATCAACGAGTCCAAGAAAACCGAAGGTAAAGACGTAAATGCCACCATGGATCCCCCTTCAAGTTGGCTGAACCCAATAAAAACCTACTTGCAAGATCAGCAGGGATACTCCGCGGACAAGGCCATACAACGGACAATGTCTAAGAAAACCATTCGATATTTCCTCAAGGATGGGGTACTATTCCGAAGGACATATTCCTGCCCCCACGCCCGATGCCTGAACGAAGAAGAGGCTCAACTAGCTCTAGCAGAAACTCACGAGGGGACATGCGGAAGCCATACCAGCGACGAAAGCATGGTCGGACACCTGATTCGGCAAGGTTATTATTGGCCCACGATGGCAAAAGGTAGCAAAACCTATGCCGAAAGGTGTAAACCATGCCAAGCTTACGCCCCTCGGGTCCATCAGCCCGCAGCCCCGTAGGAACCCCATTTGACCCCTTGGCCATTCTCCAAGTAGGGCATAGACATAATGGGCCCACTTATCCCCGATCCGGTCAAAAGAAATTCCTACTCTTGGCAGTTGACTACTTCACTAAATGGGTAGAGGCGGAACCCTTAGCTCGAATCACCACGGGCGCCATCATCAACTTCATATGGAGAAACATTATGTGCCGCTTCGGCATCCCTCGGAACCTGGTAAGTGATAATGGCCTACAGTTCACGAACCAAGAGTTAGAAAAGTGGTGTGACCACTGAGAAATCAAACACCGCTTTACCTCGGTGGGATATACCCAAGCAAATGGACAAGTAGAAAGGACCAATTGAACCCTCCTGAAGAACATGAAGGCCCGACTCGATTGGCACAAGGCCAAGTGGGTTGAAGAAATACATGGCATAATATGGGCCTATCGGACTACGCAAGGCACTGCTACGGGCAAAACCCCTTTCAGCCTAGCCTATGGTTGCGAAGTAGTTCTGCCCTCGGAAATCTCCATAGAAAGCTGACGAGTCCGAGAATACAAGGAAGTAACCAACAGCTCCAACTTAGCCTTAGCCCTTGATCTACTTGAAGAGAAGAGGACCCGAGTAGCCATCCAGATGGAAGAATACAAAGCCCGAATGTCACGATACTACAATGCTAAGGTAAAACCTAGAACTTTACAAGTTGGAGATTTAGTAATGAAACAATTCAGAGCTTCCAAGAACGTAGGCAAGCTCGATCCACGATGGGAAGGACCCTATAAGATAGCAGGAATTGTGGGACCCGCAACCTATCTTCTCGCCAATTCTGAAGGCGCAGTGCTCCACAACACTTGGAACTCAATCAATCTTAGAAAGTACTATGCTTAATGTAATGCAACAGTTGTACATAAATAAAAATTTGTTTCTATATATAGAAGGCTCCGATACAAAAATCAAAGAAAAATAGGAGGAAGGGTTGCAAAACAAAACGATGACTCTACAAGAATGTCATCACAACAACCTGACTCCGAGGAGCCATCTAATACAAACAACTAATACAAAACATTTAGTACTAACATCAAATCCTCACCCTAAAGGGATATTGGATCATATCCGATACAAAGAGATCAACATTATCCCCTCCTACACTAAGCATCCTCGATTGGACGCTTCCCTTCCCGGACAAGACGACGATGTTGCTCCTTGGATAAAGAAACCGGATCACCTATTGGAACTACCGAATCCTCGAACGCCGAAGAAGAATCTTCCGCAAAGACCCTACGGATGTCAAGTTCTAGAATGGCCAAACCCGAGGGAAAACCTGGCAAAGCCTGAACCGCATCTCGGCACAACTGATAGCCTATACGGGCCAGATGACGCTTCTCTCCCTATAAGGACTCACAAGGGCTAGATGGACCCACCACTTCCAACACTGCCTGAACCTGGGCCATTACTAGGGCCACCTCGTGCGTGCGAGTAGTCTCCAACAGCCATTGATTAGCCACATCTCTCTCCCTCGTGACACACAGCAATCGCTCGTTGGAAAACCGAATTTGGTCCTTCAAGGCGTCCATCCTCCTCTCTAAACCCAGGACCCGGGCCTTTTCAAGCACCAACTGGCGCTCCAGCTCCCAAGATTTGTTCCTTTAAGATTGCAATATTTCTCCGGGAACATCTCTAGCGGTCTCCTTTTTAGCGGTCAAGTGAGCTATCTCTTCGTGAGCCTCAAACAAACACTTCTCCAACTCGTCCCGACGGCGATAGACCAAATCGAGATCAGAAGAGGAATCTCCTCGGGATCCAATGGCATTCAGAATCATGTAAAGCTGCATGAAAACAGATCATTACCACAAAGATGGTAAAAAAGGTTAATATTAAATAGAACGAATAAAAACTGCTATACCTCGCACAAATCCTTGCAGGCCAAATCCTGAAGGCTTGATAGAGGGAGGATCTTCATTAGCTCACAATCCGGTGCATTTAAAAGGCCACTCAAAAAATTTCGGCAAAAGTCTGTAACTGAAGAGGAAGTAGGAGCGGAACCACGTTCCCCGAGGGGTGGTGCCCCTGCGAGGAGAGGGTTTCCCTCGAAAGGTGGTCGAGCAACACGATCCAGTCCCTCCCCTAAGGGTTGAGATCCGACCGGGACAGAAGGAGAGAGGTCCTCATGTACCATGTTAATAACACCAACCTCTAACGAAGGAGAAGGACGCAATACCCGTTGAGGAATCGAAAAATTCATCCGAAGAAGGGTGGAGATCGGATCTTCCACGACAACAGGAGCTCGAATGTTAACCGAGGGGGCTGTGATAGGCAGATACCTCTGATTCCCTCTCCCCGAGGAAGGACTTGTCACCTCTTCAAAACTCTGCTGATCAGAATCACTCTCTTCCGATAAAATATAATCATCGTATGATGTTTGTGTCAAAAAAAGCCTTGTCAAAAGGTTCAATCACAAATGCGGCCATCTCCGAACCTGTCACAAAGAAGAACATATTATGGGCCCGAAGAGGAAAAGAGCACTATCGATAATAAAGACCCGAAGAAGAACTTACGAAAGTAGAGATTAGACAAAGCGGCTGAACAGGGAGACTGAACGTCTCTACCCCTTCTTGAAGTCGCGCCAAGATCATAGATTCAGGGAATTCCAACAAACCGCTCACGTCATAAGACCCCGAGAACAACCTGGAGCGGGACAGCATCAACCCCTCACGCACCATAGTCTCGGAGGTGGGGGTAACATACCCTAAACCCCATCGGATAGGTACTCCCCATAAATTAGCCGATTGGCCCTTCGGACGAACAAAAAAGAACCTCCGCCTCCAATCCCCTGTACGAGAGCAAGGGTTGGATACACGAGTGAAGGCTCTAATGTTTTCCCGATAGACCAGGCTAAATAAAGGAGGACCACCCGAACAGGAGCGCAAGGAAAAAATAGCCCCCACCCGATGAAGAGTCATAGGGAGATTCAAGAGCTCACAACAAAGAATATACCCCACCAAGTGACGATACGAGTTCGGCGTTAGCTGACTGAGACATAGCTACCAATAACGAAAGAGAGTTTGAAGAAAAGGGTGGAAAAATACTTGTAGCCCATAACGTACCTGATCACAATATACTGTTAAATAGCCCGAGGAGGGATCGTAAGCCCTCTGATCATAGAACGGTACAAGTACATCGTACTTAGTGTAATCCATATTATACTCGGCGAAGAGGGTCATAATGGACCCCTCATGTTCGTTGCTCGCGGTAGTCCCAACACGGCCTCGTCCCATTAACTTCGAAGGACTCAAGGGAAGCATTTCAAGGACCGAAGATTGATCCACAAGGGTGTAAGATCCCCGGCCCATGGATACCTCTCGGATGTGATTCATCCTAAGAGAATTTGTATGAGAAGACCGTGTCGTTGCTCCCCTCGAGGAACTACCCAAAATGGCAGCTATGTCATCCTCTAGACTGTCTCTCTGATAGGAAAAGCTATCCGAAAAAGCATGGCGCACCCCTAGCGACAGCGAAGGGGTCCGGACCGAGTTCCGAGTAGAACTATGAGATGAGACGGATCCTCCTCGCCTGTAATGTGGGGGTATCATCTCCTCAAGTAAGTATTTTCTCATTTCTCACGATTATTTAATTGAAGAGAAAGAGGAATCGAAAGTGAGATTAAAAAGCTAAAATTGCGGGAGAATTAGTGAACTTCTCTTTGTGGTAAGTATAAATATATTTTCTTAATACTTAGCACCTATATATTTATCACCCTTTGATTAAACAAGTAGACTTAATCCCCCATTATCTAAAGTAAGGGGGCACGTGTCAAGAAAATCCTCCTACTTAAGGAGGACACATACTTGGTGTTGCCATGCAGACTGACACATCCTACTTAGGAATAAACTTGGTCAGCAAGATTAAAAGTCTTATCCTCATCTTTCTCAATTAAGTTTGAATTAGAGAATAATTCGAGTATTCGTTAATGATAAGAGTAAATGAGGCAGAGAAAGACAAAATTGAGCAAAGTAAAAAACTATTTATTCATTCGAAAGCCGAGAAGTCCTCGGAAAAGATTACATTTGCAAAAGAAAAATTTATCAAGAGTACGAAAATAAAAAGTTATAATAAATAAAAACCCTAGACTACGCCCCCGTAGTTGAGGGATGCGGGGCGGGGTGCGAAGGGGTCGTCACCTCAGCAGAAGTAGTCATTGGAGCAAGACGAGAAATCAGTGAGAATACCCCTCCGGAGCCACTGGGCCTCCGACTCAGGCTACTTGCGGAGCACATCGGGAAGGGTGCAGGAGACTCCCGAGGAGATAACAAGCCACGAAACCTCCCCACAAGAACACGGCAGTCTTCAGAGGATGGACTCTTCAGCTTAATAAGGTCAAAAGACTTCGAGAAGTCCACGTCCGGACGCAATAGTGACTTCGCCAGTCTAGCACACTCCAGATAACCCCACAACATGTGACCTGTTAAAAGCTCCTGTGGCGGCCTATCGGAAGTTTCCGGTTGCTGCCTAGAGATCTCCTGTTGAGCAAGCTGGACCGTCGCGTCAATTTTAGCATGTACCTCCTCGGGAGAAAGGGCTGTCGCTAACTTCCCCTCTACCGACTCAGCCCTATCAGTAAGTTGGCCCAACAGCTCTTGAGGTCCCTTCTCCCTTGCCAACCCCTCGGCTTTCTCCCTCTGAAGAGTAGCAATCTGGGCCTTAAGAATCCCCCCGGACTATTTCTTCTCCTTCTCCAGAAGGGTCATCCTGGCTTTGACAGTCTTCTCGGATGCTTCCATCTACTCGTATGCAGATTCTGCCCTCTTCAACTTGAAGCGCAAGCCCTCGTTCGCCTTCTGAGCCTCTTGCAGAAGATAGTCGAGATCCGAAATTTTCGTATGGAGTACATCCTCCCTCGTTTGACTCTCCTTGTCCCTGCAAAGAAGGGACGCCACCTGAGCTCGGAGAAGTCTTATTTCTTCCCCCTCCTTATGGCACCCCTGCTCTATCGCCCCCGCGACATCCCGAATTTTGCCAACCTACGAAGAGGAAAGAAAAGGCGTACGAATTTAATACCAATTACCTAAAAGAAGGATGAACAGAAATAAGGAAAAGAAGGGGTCAAACTTACCATAAGAGACACCGAGTTCAGGCTCGTGTGCATGAAATAGAACCCATCGGAGGAAGTAGCATTCGACGAAGCAAAGAACCGAAGAATCTCCTGGAAAGCGTATTTTAGAACCTGCATCGAGGGCAAATCTTCCAGATTATGAGGAGCAAAACGGAGTCTGAAAGGTGTGGGCCCTCGGAGAAAGCGTGACGGGGACATGACCCCTCGGAGGAATGGTCCCCGAAGTTGGCGTCACCACGTCCGAATCGGTAAATATCGTCTGAGGACCTCCAGCAGCTGTAGACGGATCTTCTTCCCCAACCAATGAACTCAGTATCTCCACCTTCACATCCCGGTCATCGGATGATGGGTCAAACTCCTCGTGAATGTCCTCGGAGTCACCCAACGAAGCCTCCGGAACATGATTGAGAAACTGCGCCAAATATTCCTTCTCTGCAAAGACAATATGTGTAAGTAAAAAGAGAGAATGAAACCAGAAAAGCCCTAGAATAAGAACTACGCGGAAAAGAAAGAGTGAAGTAGAAAATGCCTACCTAGAAGAGAAGACTCTTCTACGATCGGAGCCTTTCCCTTATCAACAATATCTGTATCAGAAAAGAGGACATCAGTATATGAGCAAACTCCTTAAACATTTTAAAAAAGTTTATTAAGGACTAATAAGAACTCACCGAGGGGAGCAGGCTCAGACGTTGCCCCTCCCGGGAACTCCGGAACTATCGGAGACATCGGCAAAGGAACCTCGACTCTATGAGGAGAAGTAGGAGACGGATCCCTGGAAGATAGGACCACCACGTCTGCGGTCTCCCGAGTAGAATCTTCTCCACCCGTCCTCGGAGAGATCTCTTCTTCGGAAGCCCTCGGAGAACTTCCCGTTTCGGACCCAGAGATCGGCACTAGAGCTAAGGCTGAGATAGGACCTACCTGGCGTAGTGGAACCGCATTTTGAATCACCCCCGCAGCATCTATGTACAGGGGTGCATGATCCTCGTGAGTTCCCTCTCTCGCCGAACCCACGTGTGCACCATCGGGAGCGTTAACCTCCTCCTCCTCATGATCACCTTCCTCCGGAGCATCGGAAAGACCACTCAGAACTGTTTCTACTAGACCCGATTGCGAATAATAATTCGCCAAAACATCCCCTGTACCACCCGAGAACCAACAAGCATGATTATAACCTACTCCTATGTCAAAAAAGGGAACAAAAACAAAAACAAGATACTTACTGAAAAGAGTCAGGGCCTCGGAAGATAGGGACAGTGGCTTCTCGATAGCATCATCGGTGAACACCACGTGATGAAGCCCAGATGTCTCGAACAGCATCAGAAAATCATCCGACTCCATCAAAAGCTGTTGCGAAATCACTGGGGACAAAACTATCTCCGGATCCATGGTGCGCACGGGAGCCGCACCTTCTCTCCAGTCAAAAGGCATGTCCCAGATGCCTTGTGCGGGCTGCACGAAGAAGTACATGTTCTTCCAGATGCTGTGCAAGCTGATTGACCCGTCCAGTATCCTCTTCGTGGAATTTTTGGTGTTGTCCCGATGGCAAACGTGGTAGAATGGAAACCCCCCAGGTGAAATCACCACGTCAAATATGGAGAAGAAATGGTCCACTCCACACTCCAACCCATTCACCTGACACCAAAAGACGTAAATGCAGATGGCAGCAAACCCATTCGGAACCATTTGACTTGGACTGATATTGCACGCCTTGAACACTTCGCAGAAAAAGGGTGGCATGAATGAACGCCACTCGTACTTTACTTGGGCAAAGTAGACAGTTACCATCCCCGGAGGTGGGCGGCATGCCCTCTCGTCCTTCGTCAGAATTTGGAACACCATATTCTTCTGGAAGGCTCCAGTTGACGTGAACAGCTCCGATACCTGCTCACGAGTAGCAATACTCTGGATTTTCTCAATTTTGGCGAAGTCGCGAGCAGATGCCTTCTTCAATTTAGGAACCCTAGCTTTTTTGGAAGAGGCAGCCCCGCCCTCAACAACAGTAGAAGTCTCCCCCTTCATTTACGAGTGATTATCCCCGTCGGAGCACCCCCATACTCGCCAGAGAATCAATTGGATCGGTAACTCCAGAGGTAGCGGAAGCAACAATGGAATCAGTATTGGTGGAGGAAGCCATTTGTGCGATAACAAAGAAAAAGTGTTTCTCAAAAAAAGAAAAGACGCGAAGTGCGCGAGAATTTGCTGAAGGATGGAAATACGAGAGGAGAAGAAGAAGAGACGAAAAAGCTTTGTTGCTCTGAGAAAAATTTACCGAAAGAAAAGATTGTGAAAGTGAGGAGAAGAATGAACAGTTCTCCTATTTATAGCCAAATGAGTGACAACGGTCACAAAGCCTTTAAAACGTGGAGCCTAGTTAAAGCTCCACGTATCTACCGCTCAGCCGCGCCACGCCGTTAAATAATCTGACCGTTACCAACGGTCAGATGTTTTGAAGTTTTAAACCGGTCAACGGCTACCTGCAACCTACACTCTCCGAAATCTCCGTGTGCGTGAAGACAGCACCCCCAAGGGAAATCAGGTGAATTCCCTATGATCCGTTTTTAAATAATTATAAATATATATACATACCCCCTCGGAAGAATACCAAAAATAAGTACATCGGAGGAAAAAACTCGGACCAACCCCTCACCTCCTCGAGGACACGAAATAAAATTTCCCTCGCCTCTACGAAGGCGATCGAAATTTGGGGGGGATAGTGTCAACCGTAAAAAATAAATATGAGATTAAGAATAATATTAATCCTAAATATAGGAATTAATATATGGACAATACTATTGTCACGGGTACTTCCGATGAGATGTACCCACTCCCGCTGAGGAGGCCCCTCGGATGTTACCACACCCCTCGGTCACTGACCTAAAACGGTATGAAGGAACCTCCGAGGAGACACCTAAGAGTCCCTTGGAAAGTCAACGATGAATAAAAAAATAGATATCAACGCGGCATCGGAAAAAGAGCAAACCCCGATGGATCCGCGCGACTCCGATTTCCATTAATGCGCCAAAAGGGACCACAACGGACCTCGAGTTCCATAATCTTGCGAGAATACTTCCTTGCTGAACACTCTTCAACATAAATTGCCCTGGAACATCACTCCGAAGAATAAATATAAGAACAAAGCCAGGTCTGAATACAAGAGCCACTGGAAGACACTCTACGAGGGCTTGGACACAAAAGTACTACTTCACGAAGGCCAAGCCAAGCCCCCGGAGATCAAGCCAAGTCCTCGTAAGATCAAGTCAAGCCCTCAGAGATCAAGTTAAGACCCCGGAGACCAAGTCAAAGCCCTTGGAGACCATGCCAAACCCTCGGAGCCCAAGTCCAAGGCGGAAACACCCCTCGGAGAACATGTACAGAAGTCCCTACACCATAATAAACCCTTACCGAAGCAACAACACCACCCGAAGAAGGTCCTAACTGGTCCATCAAGTCGTCACCAAATATAGGGCCCCTCGGAAAACTAACATCCCCAAGAACAACCTCTCGGAGACCCTCGGAGCCATTGGAAAAGCAAAGATCAGCTTAGTCAGCATCCAGTAGACTAAAGATATACCTTATCTTATCTTTTTACTCTTTTTACGCTAAGGCGACACATGTACCTTACTAAAACACATGCATAACGACACATGTCCCTAACAAACTCTATATAAAGAGAGGTGATCGATTGAAGAAAGATAACTTCGGACACACACATACAATCACATACACACAAAATTGAGGAGTGAAGTTCAGTGAATAAAGGAAGGAATATTCTCGCATTGTTCTCCTCTATAAAACCATCAATTTTGAATTACAGGCAGGGCGTTCTGACCAAAAAATAAATCTGTTAAATAGGGAATAATATCCAACCTGTTAACAAGGAGTAAATTACTTGTAAATGAGTGTTTTTCTCTTCATCTTGATGGCTCCTTATATAGGAAAGAATTTTCAATATTTTACACTATTTACTACAACTACTACTATTATAAAATAATATTTGTACATATTTTCAACAATAGCCATTTGACATATTTCACTTGCCATATTTATAACACTCCCCTTGGTCATTTGAAAATTTTGTTATGTACATGATCCGTCTTCTGCACACGTCTTATGCTGCCTCATTAAAAACCTTATAAGGAAAAACCAGTGGGATAAAAATCTTAATAAGGGAAAAGAGTGCAGCCGTGTGAACTCTCCCTCAAGTTGGCATCTCCAATTCTTCATAAGTCTCGTAGGTGACGCATCCCAATACTTTGAACATGTTTCTTAAAAGTTACAGTAGGGAGTGCCTTTGTAAAGAGATCTGCCATATTGTCACATGATTGAACATATTGGATATTAATTTCTTTGTTCTTCTCGAGTTCCTGAGTGTAGGCAAAATATTTCGGGTGTATGTGTTTGGTTCGATCACTCTTGACATAGCCTTCTTTCAATTGTGTAATGCATGCAGAATTATCTTCGTATAGTGTTGTAGGACCTTTTTTAATTAGTAAGCCATATGTACTTCTTATATGATGTGTCATTGACCGTAGCCATACACATTCCCTGCTGGCTTCATGGAGTGCAATAATCTCAGCATGATTCGATGATGTTGCAACAAGTGTTTGTTTCTGAGAACATCATGAAATAGCAGTGCCACCATACGTGAATACATATCCAGTTTGAGATCTGGATTTATGTGGGTCTGATAGAAAACCTACATCTGCATAACCAATCAAATCTTGTTCTGCATTGTTAGGATAAAATAGACCAAGATCCACAGTTCCTTGCAAAGAACGGAATAAATATTTAATTCCTTTCCAGTGCCTTTTTGTAGGTGATGAGTTAAACCTGACTAATAAATTCACAGTAAATGATATATCAGGTCTAGTACAATTAGTTAGATACATTAATGCCCCAATGGCACTTAAATACAGAACTTCAGAACTAAGAATTTCTTCATTTTCTTCACTTGGACGAAATGGATCTTTGTCTTTAGTTAATGATCTAGCAATGACATGATGATTTAAAGGAGTTGATTTATCCATGTTAAAACGTTTTAAAATCCTTTTGGTATAATTAGATTGATGCACTAATATACCATTTTTAGTATGCTCAATCTGTAAACCAAGACAATATTTGGTTTTACCAAGATCTTTCATTTCAGATTCATTCTTTAAATAATTCATAGTTGAATGATTTTCTTTGTCAGTGCCAATTATATTTAAATCATCTACATAAACCGCAATAATTGCAAAACCAGATGATGTTCTCTTGATAAAAACACATGGACACAAATAATTATTTATATATCCTTTTTTTAATAAATATTCAGTCAAACGATTGTACTACATGTGACCTGATTGTTTTAAACCATATAACGATCTTTGCAATTTAATTGAGTACATTTCTCTAGGTTTAGAACTAGATGATTCAGGCATTTTAAGTCCTTCAGGGACTTTCATATAAATATCATTATCAAGTGATCCATAAAGATAAGTTGTGACAACATCCATGAGATGCATATTTAAGTTTTCATAAACAGCTAAACTGATTAAGAATCCAAAAGTAATTGTATCCATTACTGTGGAATAAGTTCCTCCATAATCAATCCCAGGTCTTTGAGAAAAATTTTGTGCAACAAGTCGAGCTTTGTATCTTACAATTTCATTTTTCTCATTTCTTTTTCGAACGAAGACCCATTTGTGGCCTACAGGTCTCACGTCTTTAGGTGTGAGGACAATAGGTCCAAAAACCTTTCGTTTGTTGAGGGAATTCAATTCAACTTGCATAGCTTCTTTCCATTTAATCCAATCATCCCGATTTTGGCATTCATCCACAGATTGTGGTTCGGGATCATCATTTTCATTCATAAGATCATAAACAATATTATATGAAAATATTTCACTTATATTTTTCATCTCATTTCGATTCCAAATAACTCCTGAATTAACATAATTTACAGAGATCTCAGTATTGAGATTTGGTTTGGTGATCTCTTGAGTTATCTCATTTGTCACATTTTCTGTTTCATCATGAATAGTTTCCTCGATAATGGAGTTAATAATATTTTTTCCTTTTCTTTTTTCGAGGATTCTTGTTTTTTGAACCAACAGGACGACCACGTTTCCTACGTGCATTTATTTTATTATTGTTGGATATGTCCTTCGGAATTTCAACCCGAGCAGGAACATTCGCAGCTGGTATATGTGATTTGGTTACCCGTTTTATGTCAGTAAATGCATCGGGTAATTGATTTGCAATATCTTGAAAATGTAAAATTTTCTTAACTTCCAAATCACATTGTTTTGTTAAAATATCATAGTGTGATAAAGATGGATTATACCATGATACATCATTTTTCAACTGCTTCTTTTCTCCCCCTAAGGTTGGGAAATTTGTCTCATTAAAATGGCAATCGGCGAAATGTGCCGTAAAGACATCACCTGCAAATGGTTCAAGATACCTGATTATAGATGGTGAGTCATATCCAACATATATCCCTAAGCTTCTTTGAGGTCCCACTTTTGTCCGTTGTGGTGGTGCAATCGGAACATAAACTGCACAACAAAAAATCTTTATATGAGAAATATTAGGTTCATGACCAAAAGCAAGTTGTAATGGGGAGTATTCATGATACGAGCTCGGTCTAATACAAATTAGTGATGCAGCATGTAAAATTGCATGACCCCATACAGAAGTTGGTAATTTAGCTTTCATTAACAACGGCCTGGCAATTAACTGAAGACGTTTAATTAATGATTCAACTAAACCATTTTGAGTATGTACATGTGCAACACTATGTTCAACAGTAATTCCAGTCGACATACAATAATCATTAAAATCTTGAGATGTAAATTCACCAGCATTGTCAAGTCTGACTTTCTTGATCGTATAGTCAGGAAATTGGGCTCTTATTTTAATTATTTGAGCCAAAAATCTCGCAAATGCCATATTACGAGTAGATAATAGACAGCCATGTGACCATCGACTTGAGGCATCAATTAATACCATAAAATATTGAAATGGTCCACATGATGGATGAATAGGTCCACAAATATCACCTTGAATTCTTTCAAGAAATGTTGGTAATTCTGTCTTAATTTTAACTGGTGAATGCTTTATAATTAGTTTTCCAAGAGAACATGCTTCACATGGACTATTATTGATTAAATTGAGTTTTGATCCTTTTAATAAATGTCCATCTGTAGTTTCAATTATTCTTCGCATCATTGTTGAACCAGGATGACCTAGTCGATCATGCCATAAAGTTAATAATTCAGGATTTTCATTGACTACCATATTTGACTCGGTAGCATTAATATATGTATAATGCAATCCTAATTAGAGTTTTGGTAGTTTTTCAAATATATGTTGCTTTCCTGATATATACTTAATAATAAAAAAATATTTAGTTCTATTTTCAGTTTTTGAGTTGGTATCATATCCATGACGATATATATCATTAAAACTCAACAAATTTCTTCTGGATTTTGGGGCAAATAAGGCCTCGTTGATGATAAATAGCGTTCCATTTGGTAAAATAAAACTAGCTTTACCAAATCCTACAATCAGGTCAGTAGGACCTGATATCGTATTGATTTTTGCCTTTGTTGGGTTTAGATATGTAAAATATTTCTTACTTTTGAGAATTGTGTGAGTTGTACCGCTATCAGGGATGCAAAAATGACCGGTATGCTCCATACTGGCTTCATGTCAAACAAGTAGAGTTAAACATGATATAACAATAAATGAAGCATATATTTGAAAAAAAGGAAATAGTTTCATTAATATACATAAGGAAACACAATTAATGAAAATATGGTACAAAAAAATTACACAACAAGGAATCACATAATGCAAATCAAACCAGGAATCACGCAGACATGAATCACATAGCTCATATCAAGCCATAGTAACATCATGATCATCCGTGAAATCAGATGTTGCTAAATATGTGGGTTTATTAGGCATTTTCTCAACAAGGTTCACTTTATTTTCTTTGCATTTACTCTCTTGGTACAATTTACAAAAATGTTCAGGTGTACGACACGTATTGGCCCAGTGTCCTTTCATTCCGCAGTTAAAACAGCAACTTTCAGATTTATTATGAGCATTTTTTCTTTTATTATGATGGTTATTGTTATGGACCGTATAACTGGACGAAGGGTTGTGATAACTACCTCAACCACGTCCACGACCACGACCACGACCACCTCTAGAAACATATCCTCCTCTATAACCACCCCGACCTTGATACTGGCCTCTGCCTCGACCACCATTATTATAATTTCCTCGTCCACAGAAGTTTGAGAAATTTATGTCATGTGCTTCTGGCAATGCTTGTGCTCCAGTTGGGCGTAACTCAGAATTCTTAATCAATATATTATTACTATTCTCTGTCGTTAACAACACCCTTTCTAGTTCGTGATACTTAGTGTATCCGACTAGTCTATGTTGCATTTGGATGAGTATATGACTGACATGAAAAGTAGAAAGAGTTTTTTCAATCATTTCTTCATCAGTAATTTATGTCCCGCAAAATTTTAGCGTTTGTCGGATATTATGAATGGCAGAGGAGTAATCATTTGTATGGAGTTTGAGTTATGAAATCTGCATATTTATAGAAGAAAGATATCTATAAGTAACCGTTTTATAGCCATTAGAAAACAATCATTTTTCTTTGTTTTGTTTTGTTTAATTTGGCATAATTGATGAATGATAATATTTTTAACAATCGAGCAACAAGGATTAATTGTATAACAAGTAAATAATTTCAACCGCGTTAATAAATTTTAACGGGCATAAGAAATAATATTACGATAAGTAAATACATATAAATATTTCCGTCACATTACTATGTAAACACTTTCATGGGCTTGTGGAATAAACTAAGCATTATAATAGGAGGTAAAACCTTCCATAATAATTAAGTGTTAATAGTAATAGGAGGTAAAACCTTCCATAATAATAAATTGTCAGCAGTAATAGGAGGTAAAACCTTCCATAATTATAAATTGGCAGTAGTCGTTTCTAGCTTGGGGTTAACTCAAGCATCAACGAAAGTTAAAATTAGCATTAGTGTTAGAGTTAGTTGACAGTAAAATATAAAGAGGATTTTTTATCTAATCTTAAAATTATAGATAGGCGGTAGTCCGGCTTATCTATAATAATGTAGATAGATGAACACGTAAATATTAAACTTTAACAACAAAATTATAAACACATATTCATCTAATTATAAAATTATAGATAGGCGGTAATCCTCCTTGTCTATAATAATGTAGATAGATGAACAAGTAAATATAAAACTTTCATACCTCTTGACGTTGAGCGTTTTTTTTAACGAAGGAACTGAATTCTTCCGGATCGAGCACTATCGTGCTGATAATGTGTTATAGAAAAGCTAAAACTATTGGGGTTTATAATGATATATTTAAAAGGACATAGGGAAAGAAGAGCAAATAAGGAGTATATTACTTGTGAATGAATGTTTTTCTCTTCATCTTGATGGCTCCTTATATAGGAAAGAATTTCTAATATTTTACACCATTTACTACAACTACTACTATTATAAAATAGTATTTGTACATAATTTTCAACAACGGCCACTTGACATATTCCACTTGCCATATTTATAACAGTAAATAAGTTTCTTACATGTTAGTATTATTTCGATTGCTAGACAGTTATATATACTGCAAGAAATTACAGTTATATATACTGCAAGAAATTACTTTTCCATGTTCGTGAATACAGTGTATAATCAATATGAGAGAAAAAAAGCCACACGTACTCAAGTGTATTACACATAGATACAAACCGAAACTTATTAAATCATGGGTTGACCAATCTTTTGTTGTGTATTTTAGTTATGAACAACGTAGTATCCCACTAGGGGTGTTTGGGCCGGGTCGAGAATAAGGACTCCCGCCCGACCCGCTGGGGTTTTCCTGGATCGGAAAAAACCCAGTTTGCCCCCGACCCGGCCAGACCGAGAATTTACTCCCTATCTGGATCCCGTCGGGAGGCAACGGGATCCAAATCGGATCCCGTTACCTCCCGCGGGATCCCGGGGAGACAATCTTCTTGTTATTTTTTTTCTTTCTTACACTCACGCACACACACATAGTCACACACAAATAGAGAAGAAAGGTATGGGGCTTCTATTCAGTTGGTGGAGAAGATGACTTTTAGGATATAATAAGTTTTGTTTGGTGAGTGGAGTATGGGAAAATAATAATAAAAATTTGATGGGAATATGGGAAAACAATAATAAAAAATTGATGTGGAGTATGGATTATTAATGGATTGTCGTGTTAGTGGGAATTGTTACTTTATTATTATGTGGAGTACTGTTTCTTCTTCTTGTACATATACTGTTAGCGGGAATTGTTATTTTTTTCTTTCTTACACTCACTAACACACACAGTCTCTCAGACACACACACATAGTCTCACTCTCACACACATACACTCACGCAATACACACACTCAAGCGCCTCCACGTCGTCGCACCACCACGCCGCCTCATCACCACCGCTGTTGCGCCGCACGTCCAACAACAACACCACCACCAACACCACCACCATCACAACCGTCGCTGCTCGTCGGGGATTCGGGTATTTCCCGTCCCGTCCGGGATTCCCGGCCATCCGTAGCAGCTCTCCCGGCGGGAGGTAACGGGAGATGCCTTGTAGCTCCCGCCCCGGGGAAATTCCGTGGGCCGGGGTCCCGTCCCGGTGGGACCCCGGCCCACAACAGTCCTATATCCCACATTGGTAGGAGATAAGAGTTTTGAACACCTTATTTAGAATTGGACTCTTAAAGAGTTAATTCTACTATTTGTACATTGTATTGGGCTATGTCGATTTGGGCTTGATATATATATATATATATATATATATATATATATATATATATATATATATATAATATTATAAGTCTATGATAGGCACTTGGGGCACCTTGGGGCCTTGGGGCAATAAT
Organism: Linaria vulgaris; assembly: GCA_948329865.1. Taxonomy (NCBI): domain Eukaryota; kingdom Viridiplantae; phylum Streptophyta; class Magnoliopsida; order Lamiales; family Plantaginaceae; genus Linaria; species Linaria vulgaris. The sequence continues at coordinate 83,590,757 of OX415252.1, forward strand.
AAAATTCAAGACTTATACTTATAATAATTTATTTTCGGATTTTATTTTGTTTTAATTCGAATTAAATTGGTGAAGAGTTGCAACCCGTAATATTTTATTTTTCAGATTCTGTTATATTTAAAATCTGAATTAATTGGTGAAAGGGTGCAAATCTATCCTACGGGACACAACCATTATGAATAAATATGTATGTTCATATATAACTTTTCGTGTTATATAAATATAATCATACAGATTCGTTTTTATTTATTCAGCCATATTTTGCATCTTATAAATATTCATAAATTCCTTGTTGTATCATGGGAAGCAGATTTTCTTATTATATAGTGAAAATATTGCTTTTAGGAAAGTGTTCTAAGTTCACGCCCTCAAGGAAATTCTCATATATTCAGTTTAATATTCTTTTCTGTTTTCCCATTTTCAACAATCTAAAAGCAATATCTTCAATGGTAATAGAAAAGAAAGCATTTCAGTTTCATGAAAATGAATCCGTTAAACTAGACAGGTTTGATGGAACGAACTATCCCCGCTGGCAGGATCGCATGACTTGGTTCTTGACGTCGCTGAATTTGTTCTACATATTGGACCCAAATTTTAAGAATGTTGGAAAACCAAGTGTCGACGCCACCGATGCAAAAAAGGCTAAATTAGTCACTGATCAAGCAAAGCGTGACACGGATCATATGCTATATAGGGGCTACATTCTGATTTCTCTTACAAGTAAGTTGTATGATATTTACAGAAACTATAAGACACCAAAAGAAGTTTGGCATGCACTTGAAACTAAATACAAAGACTTGAAGAAAGGTACTGATAGGTTCCTTGCTTTAAAGTATTTTGAATTTAGTTTTTTCGATAACATGCCTATAATGGATCAAGTTCGAGAGTTAGAAGTACTTGTCTCTCAAATGAATGAATTGCAAATAAGCATTCCGGATGCACTACAAGTGGGGGCGATATTATCTAAACTTCCCTCAACTTGGAATGACTATAGACGAAAGATTCTGCATTCCGCAAAAACTTTTTCTATAGATCAATTCATTACGCACATGCAGATTGAGTGTGAAAATCGTACTAGAGATGAATTACTTATGGGTTTAAAAGTGAACCATGTATCTGCTGTTCCAAATACTGGAAATTCATCTACTAGTGGCACTCCAAATAATTTGCAACCAAAGGGCAAGAACTTCAAGAAGAAGAAGAACAACAAAGCCGATAATGTCAAGAAGAATCACCACTGTCATCATTGTGGTAAAAAGGGACACTACATCAAAGAGTGCAGATACTGAAACAACACCGCTATGAATAATAATGGTGATGGTCCTAATTCGGGTCAAAACAAAGTAAATGTTGTTGAAATAGAAAACAAAGAGTTTGTGGCAATGATCACAGAACTTCACATGGCATATGTTGCTGTGACGAAAGATTGGTGGGTAACGAAAGATTGGTGACTGGATTCTGGTGTTACCATTCATGTTTGCAATAACAAGTCTTTGTTTAAGACGTACAATGAATTGGAGGAACCCGAATAAGTGCTCATGGGAAATCATGTTGCTGCAGAAGTTAAGGGAAAGGGAAGTGTGGATCTGAATTTTACTTCGGGAAATAAACTTACACTTTTAAATGTCCTTCATGTACCCGATCTTAGGAAGAATTTAATTTCTGCAAATTTGTTGTGTAAGAATGGCTTTAAAATTGTTCTAGAAGCGAACAAAGTGATTGTAACCAAGCATGGAGTATTCGTTGGAAAAGGATACTTATGTGATGGCATGTTTAAACTATCTATTAATGAAATAACTATTGTTGCTTATGTTGTTGAGTATTCTTCTAATTTATGGCATGCTAGACTAGGCCATTTAAATTAAAATTATTTGCAATATATGTCAAAAAATAATTACATTAAAATTAATGATAAACATGATGGAAAATGTGAAATATGTGTAGAAGCAAAAATAACAAAGAAACCCTTTTAAAAAGTAGAAAGAAGTTCTGAATTATTAGAACTTATACATTCTGATATATGTGAATTAAATGGTCAATTAACAAGAGGTGGGAAAAGATATTTTATCACCTTTATTGATGATCATTCAAGATATACTTATGTATACTTAATGATAACCAAGGATGAAGCATTTGATAAATTTAAGGACTTCATGTCCATTGTCGAAAATCAAAAAGAAAAAAAGATCAAAATCTTAAGAAGTGACAGAGGTGGTGAATATTTTTCATATTCTTTTAATACATTTTGTGAGAATCATGGAATTATTCATCAAAGAACTGCACCATATAGTCCTCAACAAAATGGGCTAGCAAAAAGAAAAAATAGATCCTTGGTAGAAATGATTAATTCCATGTTAACGAATGCAAAGTTGCCTTTCTCACTTTGGGGTGAAGCCTTGTTGACAGCATGTCATATTTATAACCGTGTTCCATTTAAGAAATTTAAGTGTTCACCTTATGAACTTTTAAACAACGGTAGAAAGCCTAACTTGAATTATTTTAAAGTGTGGGGGTGTGTTGATTTTTATAAAGCTACTGATCCTCATAAGTCGAAGTTAGGACTGAGAGGCATTAAAGGTATTTTTGTTGGATATGCACATAATTCAAAGCATATAGAATACTAGATTTAAGTTCAAATGTCATTGTTTAATCCATTCATGTTGAATTCTTTGAAAACAAATCCATTCATGATTCTGTTCCATCTCAAGATAGAAATGAAATACAAAATCAGGTTGTATCAAATCGACTAACTGTGGGGGTCGGTGAGAAAAGAAAAGAAATTGATGAACCTATATAACCAAGAAGAAGTCAAAGAATGAGAAAAGATAAATTCTTGGATTATGATTTTATCTCACCAGATTCTGTTGCCTTTCTTGTTGAAGGAAATAGAACCAAAGTTCTAAACAAAATACCTATAGCGTTAAACTTAGAAAATGATCCAAATACTTTTAATGAAGCAATGACTTCAAGAGACGCTCCTTTCTAGAAAGAAGCAATAAACGATGAAATGGACTCTATAATGTCCAACGGTACTTGGATCTTAGTTGATTTACCTCCTGGTTCTAAACCAATTGGTAGTAAATGGGTATTTAAGAGAAAATATAGAACTGATGGTTCGGTACAAACCTTCAAAGCACGTTTAGTGGCTAAAGGTTTTTCTCAAAGAGAAGACATAGATTATTTTGATACTTATGCACCTGTGGCAAGGACAACATCCATTAGAACATAATTTGCTTTGGCATCGATTCACAAATTATGTGTGCATCAAATGGATGTTAAAAATGCATTCTTAAACGGTGATTTAAGTGAAGAGGTGTATATGAAGCAACCTGAAGGTTTTGTTTTTCCAGGGAATGAATCAAAAGTTTGTAAGCTAGTCAAGTCATTATATGGCTTGAAACAAGCTCCAAAACAATGGCATAAGAAATTTGATGAAGTAATCTTATCAAACGGGTTCAGACACAATAATGCTGATAAGTGTATCTATTGTAAAGTAACAAATGAGTATGGAGTAATATTGTGCCTTTACGTTGATGATATGCTAATTTTTAGTACAAATATCAAAGGCATTGAGGATACCAAAAGGTATTTGACTTCGAACTTTCAAATGAAAGACCTAGAGGAAGTAGATACTATTTTAGGTATTAAGGTAACCAAACATGAAAAGGGTTATTCCTTGAACTAAGCTCACTACATTGAGAAAATGCTTGATAAGTTCAAGCACCTTGGTATAAAAGAAGCAAATACTCCATTTGACTCCAATGTCAAACAATATGAAAATCATGGAAGGATTATTGCACAATTAGATTATGTCAGTGCCATTGGTAGCCTTATGTATGCAATGCATTGTACAAGGCCTGACATAGCATATGTTGTGTGTATGATGGTAAGATTTACAAGTAAACCTAGCACAGATCATTGGAAGGCGGTTAGTAGAATATTCGAATACTTAAAGAAAACAAAGTCTTTAAGTCTTGTTTATAATGATTATCCAGCCGTGCTAGAAGGATATTGTGATGCAAGTTGGTTGACAAATAATAGTGAAAGTAAATCCACGTCGAGCTGGATTTTCACTTTAGGTGGAGGAGCCATTAGTTGGGCTTCCAAAAAGCACCAACCTCAACGGCGTTTGGCGTTGATACGTCAAGATGTACAACTCCAACCCCAATACCAGAAGGTTGCCAGTATTGGAGGGTCCCAACAACTATGCCTACTGGAAGATCAGACTCAGAGTCCACATCAAATCCATCGACCTGAGAGCTTGGGACGCAGTACTAGAAGGCTACACCATCCCTAACTTGCCAAGAGATGGAGATGCTGACCTGGTACCTAAGCCAAGAGGACAGTGGACAGCCAATGGGATTGCTCTCTACAACTTCAATAAAAATGCTCTCAATGCTATTTTTAGCTGGGTAGGCAACCATATGTTTAAACTTATTCAAACTTGCACAACTGCTAAACCTGCTTGGGAAGTTCTTGAACTACATTTTGAGGGTGATGTGGCTGTGAGGGACTCTAAATATAGAAAACTTTGGAGGGACTTTGAGAAGATAGAGATGAGTGAGGATGAAAGCATTGATAGTTATTTTGAGAAACTTCTTGATATTGCTAATCAGTGTCAAAACTTATGTTTTACCATCCCAAATCAAACCATGGTCTATAAAGCTTTTAGAACATTATCTTCTAAGTTCACTGTCAAACGAATTGCTATGAATGAGTATAAAGATCTTGCCAACATGGACTTTCAAATATTAATGAACACTTTAAAAGAGTTTGAACTAGAATTCCTAGGAAAGTCCAGTAAACAACTTGCTTTAGCCTTACTAGGAACTAGCTCAGATTCGACAGGAAGTGATAAGGATGAATATGAGTTGATCTCTTCTAACTATGGAAATATTACCAAGAAGTTTAGTAAATTAGGATACAAAGATAAAAATAAAGAAAAACAATATGTTAATGCTGCTCTTGGTTATAAGAAATTGCCCCCCAAAGTTTGTAAAGTACATGGCATCTAAGAGCACGCCTCAAGATGCTGAGAAATTGAAATATGTCCAGTGCTATGAATGTAAGGGGTATGGTCACTTTAAACATGAATGTACTAACACCCTCAGAACAAGAGGGAATTCTCATTGGGTGTGTTTAGATGACTTCAATGATGCTGACTTCGAATCTGGAACAAGTGCCGATGAACAATCAGAGGAAATCAACACTGATGCGCTTTGCACTCGGATCACCTGGTCAGGAGAAGACTCCAGAAACTGCCAAAAATCTCAATGTTACTCTAACATTGGAGAACCAACAACAAAGCAGAAAATCTTCTTTGGAGACTGGAACAACAATGATACACATGTTATCTATGATGTGCTCTGTGATTGTGATGATACTAACTTCGATTGTTTTCATGGCTCAGTTGATCTAGAAGAAGAGTACTTCAATGAAGGAGAAATGTCCCAAGAGGAAATTCTAGATGATCTACATACAACCTTTCTCAGACTTGAGAGAGAGAATGTCAAACTCATGAAGAGTAACAAAGCACTGAAGCATGACATTGAATGTTTGAAGAACATGTTGAAACTCTATGAAAGAGACCTTGACAAAGCTGAAGCTGAGCTGAAAGAGGTAAAGGAGAAACTCAAAAAGGACTCACGGATCATAGCCAAATGGAATGGAGGTACTTCTAAACTTGATGAGGTACTAAACATGAGTACTACAGGTACATGTGGTCTGGGATTTGTTGAGAAACCTTCCTCTTCTAATGTTAATTCTGCCTATTTAACTACAAGCTTTGTTAAAGAATCTGGTAATATAAGTTCTGGTACCATCAGCACTATAAAAAGTAAACCTACTTTTATCTGTCAGTACTGTTTTCAACCAGGCCACATTAAACCATTATGTAGAAAATTCATAAAAGAATGTGGTAAGAAAACAACCTATGTGTCCAATGTTAAAACTACAACAGGTGTTGATGTTAGACAAACATTAGGTGCAGGACAGAAAAGTAGAACTTGGGTAGAAAAAGCTAAAACTCCTAAGATTAAAATTGTATGCAATGTTGTTTTCTCTGCTGTGTACTCTAACCTTTCAGGTAAGTGGTACTTCGACAGTGGATGCTCAAGACATATGACAGACAACAAAGAAAATCTTAAGCAAATGATACCTTTAAGTGCTGGAACAGTGACCTATGGAGGTGGCACCAAAGGAAAGATCATTGGCAGGGGGATACTAAATGTTGATGGATTCCCACCCCTGAAGGATGTGTTGTTGGTAGATGGGTTAAAGGCAAATCTAATCAGTATTAATCAGTTGTGTGATGATGACTTACTGGTTACATTTAACAAAGTTTCTTGTGATGTTTATGATAGTGATAATGTTCTTGTTATGACAGGTACTAGATCCAAAGATAACTGCTACCTAGCCCAAGAGGAAGCAGAGTGTTTCCATGCCAAAATAGATGAGGCTTCTATATGGCATAGGAAACTTGGACATGTTCACTACAGAAACCTTGAGAAACTGCAGAAAGTTGATGTTGTAAGAGGCTTACCTAAGTTGTCTTGTCCATGTAAGCTTGTGTGTGGTGATTGCCTCAAGGGTAAGCAAACCAGAGTTGTTCATACACCCCTACAGGTACAGAATGCTAATCCTAGATCTAGTAGGTGTTTTGAATTGTTACACATGGACTTAATGGGTCCAATTGAGGTAAGTAGTCACAGTGGTAAGAAATATTTCTTTGTGATTGGATAACTTCTCTAGATACACTTGGGTAAAATTTCTTAAAGAAAAATCTGAAGCTTTTGATCAGTTCAAAATCCTTTGTGCTAGTATTAAAAACTTGTATGGCTCCACTATGACTAAGATTAGGTCGGATCATGGTAAGGAATTTGAAAATGCTAGTTTTGATAACTATTGCAATGCTAAAGGTATTTTCCATGAATATTCAACTCCTAAGACTCCTCAGCAGAATGGGATTGCTGAGAGAAAGAACAGGACTCTTCAAAAGATGGCAAGAGTTATGCTCAATGCTAAAGATGTATCCAAAAGACTCAGGGCTGAAGCTTTAAATATTGCTTGTCACATTAGTAACAGGGTGTATCTTAGACCTGGAACTAACATGACTCCTTATGAACTCTTGAAGGGTGTGAAACCAAATATTGCATATTTTCATGAATTTGGATGTGATTGTTATCTGCTTAATGACAGGGATTATCTGAGTAAATTTGATCCTAAAACTGAAAAATGCATATTTGTAGGATACTCTGCCAATAATACTTCCTTTAGAGTCTACAAACCTAGATTGAAGACAAATCAGGAATCAGTGAATGTTGTGTTTGATGAGTTCACTCTTGATACAGGTATTGATGACATCTCAGTTCCCAATGTTGGACCAAGAGTGGAAACCGAGAATGTTACTCCTGACAATGTTACACCAACATTGGAACTGGAAGCTGGAAACACTGAACATGAGTCAGGGAACGATGTTAGACTAACACCAGCTAGATCTGATGTTAGACTAAGAGCAGAGGACTCTGACTCAGAACATGAAGTTGCCTCTAAACCTAGAAGAGATCCCCTAGCTAGGATTCAGAAAGATCATCCAACATCTCAGGTAATAGGTCAACTCACTGAACGGGTAAGGACACGCAACAGAGAAAGACTTGATTATAGAGATATGGTAAAATTGTGTGTCTGTATGAACTTCACTTGTACTGTTGATAATGCCTCGTGTTTTGTCTCATCCATAGAACCTAAGAATGTGAATGAAGCCCTCCTTGATAACTTTTGGATTAATGCCATGCAGGATGAACTATTACAGTTTACTAAGAACAATGTCTGGATACTGGTGCCTAGACCACCTAATGTTAATGTAATAGGGACAAAGTGGATATTTAAAAACAAGAGTAATGAGGAAGGGGTCATAGTTAGAAACAAAGCTAGACTAGTTGCTCAGGAGTACACACATGTTGAAGGTGTAGATTTTGATGAGACCTTTGCTCCAGTTGCTAGGATTGAATCTATTAGGTTACTTCTAGCTATAGCATGTTGTCTTAAGATAAAACTATACCAAATGGATGTAAAGGGTGCGTTTCTGAATGGGCTAATTGATAAGGAAGTATATGTTGAACAGCCTAAGGGATTCACAGATCCTAAGTACCCCAACCATGTGTACAAGCTTGAAAAAGCCATGTATGGATTTAAACAAGCACCTAGAGCATGGTATGAAAGACTTACATAATTCCTTTTAAGTCTTGGCTTTGTTAGAGGTGAAAGAGATAGGACACTGTTTGTTTTAAAGAAAGGTTCTCATGTCTGTATAGCTCAAATTTATGTGGATGACATTGTTTTTGGCTCAACTAACAACTCTATTTTAGAAAAATTTGTTGAATCAATGATAGGGCAGTTTGAGATGAGTATGATAGGAGAATTAAATTTCTTCCTTGGACTCCAAGTAAAACAAACAGGTAATGGGATATTCCTAAGTCAGGAAAAGTATGCAAAGAATTTGGTGAAAAGGTTTGAATTGGCAGATTCAAAGCCATGCAAGACTCACATGTCTTCATCAATGAAGATATTCGGGGATGTTACTGGTGCCAATGTTGATCTAACATTGTACCGTTCAATGATAGGAAGCTTACTCTACTTGTCTGCTTCAAGACCTGATATAATGTTCTCTGTTTGTGTGTGTGCTAGGTATCAGGCATGTCCAAAGCAGTCACATCTGATTACTGTGAAGAGAATCCTTAGATATATATCTGGCACTTTGGCCCTTGGGATCTGGTACTCTTATGACACTAACACAAGCCTTGTAGGTTTCAGTGACTCGGACTGGGCAGGTGACACTGATGATAGAAAGTCTACAAGTGGAGGATGTTTTTATCTTGGGAACAACTTGGTCTCATGGTACAGTATAAAGCAAAATTGTGTGTCACTCTTCACTGCTGAATCTGAATACATAGCAGCAGGCAGCTGTGTCACCCAGTTGGTATGGCTTAAACACATGCTACTGGATTATGGGTTAGACAGTGATACCTTACTTATGTTCTGTGATAATCTTAGTGCTATAAGCATCTCTAAGAACCCTATGCAACATTCCAGAACTAAACATATTGATATAAGGCATCACTTTCTGAGAGACATGGTAGAAGATAAGCTCATTGACATTGAACACATTGAAACTAACAATCAGCTTGCTGACTGTTCACTAAACCATTAGATTCTGAGAGGTTCTTCAGTTTGAGGAATTCTCTTGGCATGTGCATTGTCTAGGGATGTTAGTACACCAATGTTGACATAACACCACTGTCTAGCACTGGTTATTGGTTGTGGTGTATCTGTAATTTTTATGTTTTTTTCTGCGTTCTTCTTTCTTGCATATTACTTCTTTGTTAGAGTTTCTGTTGGGTTGTGTGGTTAATATGTATAAATATCTGAGTTGACTGGTGGACAGGTACATATCAAGAGTTTTGTAAAGTAAGAACTTTGTTGTTAGTCTGTGAATGTTAACCTAACATCTGGGAGAAGCTGGGGTACACAGAGCTCACTACTCTGATGGTATTCAGTTGTGACTTATCCATGTTAGGTTAGACAGAGCATGAAGAGAAGTTGGGGTACATGATGTTGAGAGCTTCATTGTCATTCAATTGTGCTTATGTTTGTGTTTTGTCTATGGCCAAGTGTATGCATGATGGTGATCCTTACTACTGGGGTGTTTTGAAGTTTCGACTACTTGCATTCAGTAGCTTTGTTCACTTGGTATTTCACTTGTAAACAGGTTGGTAAACAAGTATGCATGAGGAGTTGAGGTGAAGAAGTATATGATAAATGTATTGTCTTTATTCAATTCCTTTGTACTTGCCTAATCTGTAGTTGATGGTTAAGTTGTTGGGGTGTGTGGAGTCTTGTGCTGCCCACATTCAGTGATGAAACCATCCTTTCACATTCACTGGTTTTTGTTCAAAAGAGTTCGTGATAATTGTAAAAGATAAATTGATAAGTCCGGATCCCAGTCAGTAAAGTTGTTTGTACCTGGTTACCATCACCCAATGTTGTTCTAACATTGTTGCATTCATTCTAGTTCTGCATTATTTCCTTATGTCGGTTTGGGCTTAGGGGGAGTAGTAATCCTAGGAATCATGTGTTGAGGCATACTTCGTGGGTGACCAACTGCAGGTAAAACACTATGTTTTGTGCTCTTCTATGCTGTGGGAAAATCTTTTCCCTGGATATGTACATCCACTCTGTGTTTTTCTGTCTGATGTGTCACTTATTCATACTGATGATCTTAAACTATGTCTTTGTACCTATGTACTTGGTTGAAGTTTCAGATCAGTATACAGGAATAACTCACGCTCTCACATGATGTTGCTTTGGATGAAGCCCTGCACCTACAACTTCCCTCCCTGATGTTAACTTGACAATGTTAGTTCAACATTGAAACATTGTAACTTATAAGTTTTCAGGTTTGGAGACTGCTCTGGTTACGTGTTAATCTATCACTGACACGTGGTAAGTTAAACATGGGTATGATCGTGTGACAGTGGTTCGATTATTTTGGTAACATGTTACAACACCACTATCGCTATTCTTCAGCTGGTTATCTACATAATTTTCCCTAATCTTTTCTTACTGTTTACGTGTTCAAAATTCTTGTGCAATCAACATTCTCTGCAAATCAAGTTTCTTCTTTTCTTCTCTAAATTACTCTAACAATGGCACGCAAGTCTTCCATTGATGCTCTTGTAGATGCTGCTGAGCAGATTGAACAACTAGTACGCCGCAGTACCAGACGAGCAACCACTGAAGCCGTCGCCGCCGCCGCACCTAAGAGGAAATCCACTTATCAACGACGTAATGGCAAGAAATCCGCAAAGGGTGACGTTGGTTCAACATCAAAAAATGCTGAGCAAACCTCCACTCCCACCAACGATGAAAACGAGGTAATGATGGCTAACCCTACTCAAGATATAACTGCTGAAATTGGTATTGAGGGGGAGAAAGAGGCCCATGTTGTTGATGTGGGTGAGTCTGAGGTTTTGCATGAGGTCCCTGAGGGTAATGGTGGGGATGAGTCTGTGGTTGTTACTGATGAAGGTGAAAACCTTGAGGTGAATGCTGAGCCGTCTGAGGCTAATGCTGTTGAGCATGCTGCTGCTGTTGAAGTGGATACTCTTCCTGAGGAAAGTGATCAGGTTGAGGAGACTGTGGCTGAAGAGGTTACTATTGAGGGTAACCAGGATGTTGGTGATGAGGGTAACAATCAACCTGAAGAGGTTGAGAGAGAAGAACAAGAAGAGAGCCTGACTCTCTCTGCCTTAGCTACTGCTGCTAAGAAAAGAAATGGGAAGCAGGTGGTTGTTGAATCTTCTGAGCCTGAGTCATAAGAAGAAAAAGAAGAAGAATATGATAAGGAGGAAGAGGAAGAGGAAGTTGAGGAAGAAGATCAACTGGTAGCTGATGACCCTGCTGATGTTACTCCAACATCAGGCAGTGATGAGTATTTTGATGTGCTTGATGAGGAGTACCCCAAGAAGCCTTATTCTGGCTTTTATGTGTCAGCTGAGGCAGAAGAACAGTGAGAGGCTTATCAAGCCAGGGTTATTCACATGGAGAGGAACATTGATGAGGAAATGTTCAAGGAAAATAGGCTATATGAGTTGCTTGAAGCTAGGGGTGTGTTGGGCTCTGTAATGAATCAGGCATCGTACGTCCCTGATGTGATCAGAGAGTTCTACATGAACCTCTCTCAGTGGGTGTGCCACCAGGGCTCTCCCAAGTTTGGTAAAGCTTGGGCAAGGATGAATGTCTATGACATTAGTCCTTCTGTGATCAATGAAGCTTGGGAACTTCATGATCCTGAGGAGACTGAGGATCCTAGCATGGATGAGGTGATTACTGACCTCACTGGTGGACTCACAAGGAAGTGGAATGATAGTTTTCCAACTACAAAGCTGACCTCCTTAAGTGTTGTACTACACAAGCTCTCTACCTACAACTGGTTGCCTTCGTCCAACACCACTATTATGACAAAAGAATCTGCAAAGTTGGTGTATAAACTGAAGAATGGGCTGAGTGTGAACATAGGGGAGAAAGTTTTGAGGCACATGAAGGAGGTTACGACAAAGGCAAAGGGAATCATTCCATATTCCTCTCTGATATCCAGCATTCTGGTGAAGTAAGGCTTCAAGACCAAGAAGATAGAGGGCTGGATCAAGAACAAGGCCAAGATGATCATCACTAGGAGCTACTTCACTCAAGTCGGGATTCAAGACTTGCCCTAGAATCCCAATGCAGAAGCTGGTCCAAGCAGGAAAAAGAAGAAGAAGACTCTCGAGTTTGCTGCTTCTTCTGTTCCAGTTTCAAGTGGTGATAGCTGCTCTGTCATTGCTGATGCATTTGTGGAGGAGACTCTGGTTTGGCTTGACAGAGAGTACAAGGATACCCAAAGAGAAAGAGCAGACAAGCAAGTGAGGTTGCAGGAGATTGACAGCCTCATGAAGCATTTGAAGAATCTGCCTTCCTCACAAAAAGGGGGAGAGTAGATCAAATTCAAAATTTCTGAGTTCTTTTAATTTTCTGTTTTCGATTGAAGTATGAACAATTCTATTTTCTTTGCATTTTTCTGTTTCATCAAGGAGTGTGTTCTTTGCTACTAAGTATGGTCTGTAATTAAGTACTTTTCTATATTGGTACTTAGTGTTTCTGCTTATGCTATTTGAACTGTGGTTACAAAGTACTAACTCTGTTTTGCAGGTGTTAACTGTTCTCTGATGTTAAGTTAACATTGAGATGTTCAATGTTAGAACGTCTATCTGACTCAATGTTAATCCAACATTGACAAAGATGGATGTTATGACAACATTGAAAGTATCATTGTTAGAATAACATTGAGTTGGTCCCTTCTGATATTCAGGGGGAGTGTACTTAGTTTTCATTATAAGATAGTGAAGTTTGTCTGAATAATTTGATCTGATTAGAACAGGTTCTTAGGTTTTGTGATTAAGGCAAAAAAGGGGAGATTGAAAGTGCAGGTATTCTGGCAATGTTAGATTAACATTGAGAAATCAATGTTAGAGTAATATTGTTGAGCATAATCCGATTTACAATCTTGTTGTCATTTATTATTATTGTTTTGCCTTATTCATTTAACTAATTGAGTTCCACTGTTGTGATTGTCTTTGATTATTATTCAGGAAACAAACTTGTCATAGGTTGGACGCTCAAGTTTCCAAGAAGGAAAGTTTCCTTAATTAAGCAAACCGCTCTACAAGGAAAGAAGAGTTCGAGTGCAACTAGGAAAGCTTTCCAAGTTGAGTCCTGATTTGAAGAAGGAGTCTATCCTTAGTTAGATCACTAACAAATGAACTATTATTCAAGAAGGACTGCAAGAACAAGGAAGAGGAGTTCGAGAAGGAAATAAGGAGAATTACCAACCGGGTACAACACACCTTGAAGTCCAAGTCAATAACATATATATAGGTGTGAAGTACATCAAGACAGACACAAGACAAAGAGCCAATCAATCCGAGAGATTAATCTACATATTGTTGAGTGTTGTTTTGCTTTAGCAAAGTTTTTGAATTGTTAGAATAGATCTAAGAGTGAGGAGCTTTTAGTGATAGTCGAAGCAATTCTTGTGTGCTTTGCTTAGTTCGATTAATTTGAGAGTGAGGAGCTTGAAAATTGAGAGAATGACTTTTGTTAAAACCTTAACGGGTTATTTTGCCTATGGCTCGGAAGTTAATATAATCTTATATTCACTTCTTAAACTTGGTGTTTGTTTATTCCGCTGCACTATTACTCTGGTCTGTTGTTAAAGTAACATCGTTGGGTTAACAACATACCAAACTGCTATTAAAACTCCAGTGTTAAGTTAACAACAACAACGTATCAACCCGATCCACAATTTCAAATTCAACCACCATAAATCCACTTCATGATTTTAGAACATTTGTGAGCTTCATCATTGGATCCATCAACTTGAATGTTGCATGACATTTTTTTTGGGATATGACTGGGCTAAGAATGAACTTCTAGCTGCCTACATATCCAATGAAGGAATCAAGTCAAGACGTAGTTCAAAAAGAAGTCAAGATTGATTTAAAGGGGGTTCCATACACAGTTTCTACTCATGTGGACTAGGAGTAACGTGCAGTTTAAGCTCGTGCGCCATGGAGCATTTGATTTGGACATTTGTAGACAGTTTTATCTCATATCGAGGAGGCTTTGACTTGAAGAATTTGTAGACCTTTTTGCTCTTATCTAGAAGATTTGAAGATTTGAAGGATTTGTAGACCTTTTGGCTCGTGTCTAGGAGACTTGAGGATTTGAAGGATTTGTAGACCTTTTGGCTCGTGTCTAGGAGACTTGGAGGTTTAAAGGATTTGTAGACCTTTTGACTCGTGTCTAGGAGACTTGTACATTTGTTTTGAAGACTTGAAGGATTTGTAGACCTTTTGGCTCGTGTCTAGGAGATTTGAGGACTTCGACTTTATACTTTGAAAACTTGGTTTTCAAGAATTTTCTTTGACTTCAAAATAGTTTATACTTGTGTTATGGAGAATGTAGATAGTTTATTCTCTTATCAAGGAGTATATATTTTGGCACTTAATTTCAAGAATTGAGATAGTTTATGCTCGTATCAATGAGCATGCTTGATAATTAATTTGAAGGTTTCAGATAGTTTAAGCTCGTATCAAGGAGCATATATTTTGGCACTTAATTTGAAGAATTGAGATAGTTTAGGCTCGTATCAAGGAGCATATTGGTTGGCATAAAAATTGACGGCGCGCTCTCTTCATTGTCATCGTCGTCGTCTGTATCATCACTTTCAATATCAAGGCCATAAGCTGAGTTTTCTTCTTTAATAGAGTTTACACTTGTCTCTATGTCATGCGCTCGCGTTGCCAACTCTTCAAAGTTTCTTGGTTTGATTCCTTGAAGTATGTAAGAGAGACCCCAAGTCATTCCTTGAATGAAAATCTCCATGGCTGAAGTTTTAGTCAGTTTCTCTTTGCAACTTAAGGATATATTTCTCCACCTATTGATGTACTCAATCATTGGTTCGTCTTCTTGTTGATGAGAATTTAAAAGTTCAATCATGCTCACAGTACGCCGAGTGCTATAAAAGCGATTGAAGAACTTAGTTTGTAGATCGTGCCAATTGTCAATAGAGTTTGGCTAGAGATTAATGTCCCAATCAAAGCCAAAGCCTTCTAAGGATCGAACGAATTACTTGACTAGATGATCTCCATAACTTCCAAAACTATTGGACGTCTCAATGAAGTGAGCAACATGTTGTCTTGGGTCTCCAGTCCCATAAATCTTTGAAACATTAGAGGTTGATAGCTTTTCGGCATGTGCAATTGCTCTATTATTTGAGTATAAGGCTTCGTGTAAGATTTGGAAGTCTTGTGTTGAGCTTTATGATTATTTGCAACTTCTTCAATGAGCTTCTTCAATTGATCGGCAGAGACAACGCCTTGCGAGAAAACTTGGATTTGTTTGCTTGAAGACTTAGAATTTTTTCCAACTTCAACATCTTGAATGTTTTTCTCGGTAAACTTTGCGTGCATCATGGCGCATTGCTTTTCCTTCCTTGAGAAATTTGGCTTGTGGAAAAGAGAAGTGGCTTGGATTCTTTCACTTAGGACTTCATCAAACTCTTGAGCTTCAACTCCTTGAGTAGCATTTTCATGTGCCATGCTTTGATCGCCGATTTCCACGAGCTCTTGCTTTTGAAGAAGAGGAGAGGCTTCGACTTCGTTGATTGTAGTCTTGATGCATCCTTGAATTCCAATATTGTTAGTGACATCTTTGGAATTTTCAACTCCTTCTTGGCACTCTAGCTTTTGGAGAAGGCGATTCAAATGTTCATCATGTTTATGAGTTTGATTTGTAAGATTCTCAATGGCTCTTGCAAGCGTCGCAACTTGCTCTTCTAATGAGGATACTTGATCATCTTCTTTAGCATCATGTCTTGCCACTGGTACAAGTGAAACTTTCAACGTCAGTTGCATGGAGCCTCCGCTTGTTGCCCCCATTGACTTGTCCATTGTTGAGCAACACTTACTTCTTATGACTTCAAATTTGAGACTTGTTGGAAAAGAGATGAGAGGTAGAGATTGTCCCACCGGGCGTGCCAAATTTGTAACGATAATTTCTTGATCTATGAAATTAAAAGACAAGAAAAGATTACAAAGTAAATTTCAATTAATTTAAAGTACAATTGGGGTGCAGTCTCTATTTAATCTCTGATTCTTTTCTCAAACAAATAATTTTGAAATTTGGTTGACTTGAGTGGATTTAACTTTGATCTCTTCCACGCGTATTTGAGTTGAACGTTAATCCAAGGGCGTTGAGCTTGATCTTGAATTGATGATCTACTTGACTTGATATTTGCGACGAACAATTTGATCTTCGTCTTGAACTTGTTGAATGTCAATCTTCTTTGGAGGAATCTTGATCTTCAAAGTACTTGGATATTTGACAAACGTTGATGCAAGGGCTTGGCAGCTTGATCTCGGATCAAACAGAGACTTGATTTGGAATTTGATTTGAAGGTTGATGAAGATTGGTATGATCTTCGTCTTCAGTTCTTTGGATTTTTTGGGTTTTGATCTTCTTGAATGGACTTCAATCTTCAAAAACGGTTTTTCGAGGGTCTCAGGACTTGATCTCGGATTAAACGAATTTTGACTTGAAGACGAATGAAGAACGCTATGAACTTTGTTTTTGATTTGTTGAGTTTGTTGGAGTTTGATCTTCCTTGGCAGAAGTGCGATCTTCAAAAACGGTTTTAGGATGGAATTGAGACTTGACGGCGGATTGAAAGGAGTTCTTTACGAAGACCACCTTGAAGATTGTTGAAGAATGCCTTGAATGCCGCTAAGAACGCTTGAAGATTGATGAATTTGGTGGAGCAAAAAACTTAGAGCTTTTCCCTCTTCAACTTGCGAATATTTTGTGTGTGTTTTTTTCTTCTTCAAGACCACCTCTATTTATAGCTGTGGAGTGAATCTCAATTAGAATCTCCTGATGAGATGAACGGTTGTAATCACGTCTACAATTCTTTGATATGGAAGACTTTATCTAAGAGAATTTTCTTTCCATCTCTTGAAGATTGAGACTTGGTGGAGAATTCTTTCCTTGTGTTGAGATTTGGTGGAGAATTCTTTCCATCTCTTGAAGATTGAGACTTGGAAGAGAAGACTTTCCATGTCTTGATATTTGTTGAGAAATTGTTTTCTTGTCTTAAGATTTAATTAATATATTTATTTTAATCCCTCAAAATATTAAGATTAAATAAAACATATTTTGTATTTCTTGCATCTTAAGAGTTACCATCATTTAATTTAATTAGACACAAAATTAATGTGTCTACAAATAGTTTTTAAATGAAAACCAAGAGTGCACGTTAATTCAGTCACATGTTAGATTCTGAGGGGAAAAAATCATGTTTTGGTACTTTAATTTGGCCTATGTTTCGTTTTGGTACCTTAATTTTGTCACACCAACTTTTTGGTACCCTATGTTTGCAAACTTAATCGCGATGAGTACCCCTCAGGCGGCGTCCCCAAATTAACCACCATAATGTCTACGTGGCTCGCCGTTGACTCCTAAAATCTCAATTTTGACTTTAGGCTTGCCACATGCCCATGCTGACTGGATTATTTGATTTAAAAAAAAATTAAAAAACTATTAAATCTTATATCACAAATTCTAGTTTTGATATTTTTTTATAATTAAACTTATTATATAAATTGTAAAAACTTATTATATAGTTCTGTTTTAAAAAATATAATTTTTATAACTAATGAATTTTAAAAAAAAACATGAAAAAATGAAAAAAAAAAGTCAAAATAATAAACATATATATAAATAATAATAATCATTTATATATAAATAATAATAATAATAATAAACACATATATATATATAAATAGTTGTAAAAATAATAAACATATATATAATAAACATTTATATATAAATAATAATAAATAAATATAAGTAATAATAATAAACATGTTAACAAATATAAAATTAAAATTAAAAAAAAAACAGAAATTTAATCATCATCTTCATCACCACCGTCGCTAACCCCCCCCCCCCCCCCACCCGGGCCGCCAGTGTCGTCGGCATCACGAACACCACCACAAATTGCCGCACACCACCACCACCCAAATCAAAAACCCTAACAAGTGATGAAATTTGGTTGCGTATTTGCAAAATTCGAGTTTGATTTGAAATTTGGTGCTGACCTATAGATACAGAAGTGTGTGAATGTATATATTGTGAGAGGAGAGGAGGACGAAGAAATGTTGTCGCAGTTGTGGTCAACGGAATTCGAGTTGTATGTATATATTTGAAATTTGATTTGAAAAATGTTGGGCGGGTGATGAAGATCCGGTGAAGCAATTTGCGGCGCCGATTTGAAGCGATTTGTGGTGGTGTTTGATGAAGATGGTGGTGGTGGCGGCGACGGCGGCACAGCGGTGGTGGTGATGAAGATGATGATTAAATATATATATATATATATAATATGAATAAAATTTATTGATTTATTGTATATAATTTTTTACTTTAATTAATTTATATATTTATAGTTAATTTCTTAGTATTTTTAATTTTGTAAAAATTTTGTATTAAATAATACATGTCATCATGGCCATGTGTAAAAAACAAGTCAAAATCCCCAAATTTGGGTCAAAAACGAGCCACGTAGACTTTTGGGGGCGGCAATTTTGGGGCTTCGCCGTTTGGGTACTGATCTTGATTAAGTTTTCAAACACAGAGTACCAAAAAGTTGGCGTGACAAGTTAAGGTACCAAAACGAAACATGAGCCAAAATGAGATACCAAATATGATTTTTTTTTTTCCAATTCATCTCCTATTGGCGATCAGTAAATGTTTGTAATATTGTGCTACTTCTTTTCTTCTTCTTTTGTTCTTTTTTTTTTGTGATTTTGTAAGATGTTATGTCTTATATCCTTAAAATATTAATATTATGATGTTATATCCACATAATATACATACATTGAGTATGACATCGAGACGTAAATAAGCTATGAAGATGAAGAGTTACACAGATCCCAGCATTAATCACAATCAATCGATTGACGCCATGCTATATAGATTTGGCCATTAAATTATGTTATGCCTTTGTGAACTTATTGATGGTAAAATGATCGTATTTTGATCGACCATCCACCATCAAAGTAGTTAAGGGTGAGCTTCGGATCTCGTATGGAAACACCTCTAGGTATCTCATATTGTGCACAACATGGTATGTTATTTATACATATCGAAGCTCAGTTATTGATTCTGAAAGAGCTAAACATGTTCAATCATATGACGATCATTTGCCATTGCAAATAAAGAATACGTTCTGGGCGAAATACAAACGGTCGAATAATAGTGAATTTCATAAAGGAACGCGCCAAAACTATCGGGTAATCCGTATTCTATTTGTGGGTATAAAAACAAACAAAGAATGAGAAAAGAAAACATCCAAACAATAATATAATTGGTTGGATTACATTACGTCATAGAAAAATATGATAAACTAGTTGGAAAAATTATTATTTGGCATGATGTAGTTTAAGAAATTAGAATTGAGTCTAATTTAAATTGTAGCAACTTTTGCCTAATTGAGTAGCTCAAATATTTAGTGGTGTGAATTGTATGGGCATAATGAAAAGCTCTTTTGATGATATTTTATTTACTAATATAAATAAAATTCTAGATTTAATGTTTAAATATCAGATTTGAATGTTTAAATTGAAAATTCAAACCACACCTAAATGCTACAATAATACGAAATTAAGCATTGTGCTTAATTGATGAAATTGAAATGTTTGGCTTTATGACTGAATTAAAATCGCCCCATAATGACTGTGCAAAGAAAAGAATCATAAAAATACCAAATATCATGCATACATAAACATTCTCATTCTTCTACGAGTTCTACAAAATAGCGTTCGTGTTCGACCGAAGGGGCAGTTTTGAGCTTCGCTAGCTGCTTCACGTGACGGATGTTGTACAGTGGGAGATCGTTGCCATTTGAGAGCTTGAAGCGGTAGTCCGAAAATTGATTTTAAGGGGAGGGGGTGAAACTTTGGACTCGTCCAATTTCTATATTATGATCTAACAATTTTATATCATTTTCGGTATCAGAGCTCAGGCTAAAAAAGTCATGGGTTCGAATCTCACCGCCACCCAATAATGAAAAAGTGTCACATAACAAGCGTAACAAAAATATTTACAACATGCACGTGAGGGGGCGTGTTGAAGATTATATAAATAAATAAATACCTACCCTCTCTAACAACTTAAGCTTTTAGATGAGATGAGAAAGTTAATTGGTATAAGAGCCTAGGCCAAAGAGGTCCTAGGTTTGAATCCCACCGCAACCCAATTATAAAAAAAATGTCACGTGATAGGCGTAACAACAAAATATTTACAGCCTGCACGTGAAAGGCGTGTTGGAATATTATATTTAAATAAATAAATAAATGTCTTTCTCTAACAACTTAAGCTTTTAGATGAGATGACAAAACCAATATGTATCAGAGCCTAGGCCAAAGAGGTCCTCGGTTCGAATCCCACCGCCACCAAATTATGAAAAAGTGTCACGTGGCAGGTGAAACAAAAAGATTTACAACATGCACGTGAAGAGGAGTGTTGGAGATTATATATAAATATATTGATGCCTACTCTCTCTAACAGCTTAAGCTTTTAGATAAGATGACAAATTTAATATGGCATCAAAGCCTAGACCAATGAGGCCATGAGTTCGAATACAACCGCCACCCAATTATAAAAAAAAATTGCCACGTGACATGCGTAATAAAAAGATTTACAACCTGCACGTGAGGGGGCGCATTGGAGATAATATACAAATAAATGCATACCTTCTCAAACAACTTAAACTTTTAGATGAGATGCAAATTCAATATGGTATCAGAGCCTAGGCCAAAGGTCCTAGGTTCGAATCCCACCACCACATAATTAATCAAAAAATGTCACGTGATAAACGTAACAAAAAGATTTACATCATGTATGCGAGGGGGAATATCCTAACACTATCTTGGTTAATCGGAAGATAGAATCTCTTTAGGAGATTTATCAATATCTCGTACACGCCCCCATAAAAGTGTTGTGCCATTGGCTCAGGAAATTTTTGCACGAAGAGAAAAGAGTCGCGCACGAGGGAGAGACTTAGTGAGGACATTGGCCAATTTATCCTTGGTGCTGATGTATGAGACGGAGAGAAGTCCATTGGCAACAATATCACGAACAAAATTAACATCAATGGCAATATGCTTCATACGCGAATAAAGGACATGATGAAGTGATAAATGTGTGGCGTCAATGTTGTCACATTTGACGATTGGTGGGTGTGGAGCGGAATATGGAACTCGGATAAGAGATGCTGAAGCCATTGAACTTCTGAAATGGTGGTAGTTAAAGCACGGTACTCAATTTCCATAGATGAAAGAGCAGCGACTCACTACTTATGGGAGGACCAAAATACCAGAGTAAAGCGAAGAAATATGATAAAGGCGGAAGTAGAGGTGCGATCGAGAGGATCGCCGGCCTAATCCGCAATCGAGTAAGCGCGGAGGTCATTGCTCATTTTCTTGTGTAATAGAAGTCCATGAGCGAGAGTCCCATTGAGGTATTTAAAGATGCGTTTTACGGCAGTCCAATGATGCTCGCGAAGGGATGAGACAAATTGAGCGAGGTGGTTGATGGGAAACACAATGTCAGGTCGCGTAAGGGCCAATTACTGAAGCTCGCCAATGGCTTGATGATAGATATGTTTATCACACGGGGTGTCAGGAGTGGAACTCGCAGTGGTTGTGGACATAGGAGTTGATACAACTTTTGCACCATCCATTTTATGCCGAGTAAGAAGGTCACAAATATACTTCTGTTAAGACAAAATAAACCTTCCAAACAAGGGATAGCTACAATGCCGAGAAAATAAGAAAGTGATGCAAGATCCTTGATAACAAATGTGGAGCTAAGTTGAGTGATGATACGAGAAATAAGTGAAGAGTTGTTCCCCGTAAAAATAATGGCATCCACATAGACGAGCATGAAGAGGATGGTGGAGTCACGACGATCAATGAACAATGAGTAGTCTGACTTTGATTGAGAGAAGCCGAGATCCAAGAGAGATGTCCGAAGTGCCTGAGACCATTCCCGTGGGGCTTGTTTTAGACTATAAATAACCTTGCGAAGGTGACATATGTGCGAAGGTAAGAATTGGTTAATAAAGCCCCACGCTTGGTGCATGTAGGCCACTTCACTAAGAGTCCCGTGAAAAAAGGGGTTGTTGGTGTCAAGTTGACGAATACCCCAAGAATAAGCGACTACAAGTGCAAGGACAATACGAACCGTGACCGGTTTGACCATGTGACTAAATGTTTCCATGTAATCTACCCCGGGCCATTGATGAAATTCTTTAGCAATGAGGCATGCCTTGTACTTATCTATGGGTTCGTCTATATTTTGCTTGAGACGAGATACCCATTTGTAGCTGATTACGTTAGAAGCAAGATGAAGAGGGACAAGATCCCACGTTCCATGTGTAAGAGAGGTGTTATATTCGTCGAACATAGCAAAACGCCAATGCAGATCCTGAATAACACTTGAATCGCACATAGGCTCAATCGAGGAAGCCGACAGATACTTAGAGCTATTATTCTTCAATTGAGTCACTGTCGGATGTGCGTTTGAAGGAGGCGGTGGAGCACTAGTGGGGCAAGAGCCTAGGATTCTGGAGCAATATGAGAGGTGGAGGATTTGGCAGTAAATCCAGTAGAGATGGAAATGGTGAAAATTGTGGCGGTGGAGGCAAAAGCAAGTGAATATGAGCCGGACCAAAACTCAAATTAGGAGGTGGTGGAGTGGATCTTAAAACTGATGAAAAAGATTGTTCGCAGAAACGAACATGCCGAGACATAAACACCATGTTGGATGAGGTGTCGAGACATTTATATGCACTTTGTGATGTTGAGTACCCAAGAAAAAGGCAAGGCCGTGACGGAAATGAGACTTTTCTATTAAAATAAGTATGATGCCACGGATAACAAAGACAATCAAAGACCCGAAACTTGTAATAATTAGGATCACGATTAAATAGCTTGGAGAATAGCGTAGAGGCGGAGGATGGGAGCCGATTAATAAGGTAGACTGTTGTTTGAAAGACAAAACTCCAAAAAAAAGCTTGGTAATTGTGCGCGATGAAGGAGGGCGCCATCCGTTTCCACAATATGCCTATGGCGACGTTTGGATAAGCCATTTTGTTGGGTGCATGAGGCGCAGATGTAAGCCGACTAATTCCAGAATTAATTAGAAACTTCTTAAGTTCCAAGAATTCACCGTCGTTATCAATGTAAAATTTGACCATATTATGCGGAAATTGTTTCTCCACAAGTTTTTTAAATTGGCAGAAGACATCAAAAACTAGGGATTTAATAGTAAGAGGAAACAACCAACAATAGCAACTAAACATGTCAACAATCACCAAATGATACTGATAACCATCCACAAAAGTTTTTTGTAGGACCTCAAACTTCAGCAAAAATATAGTGCAATGGATGCAAAACAACAAAAAAAAACTATCCGAAAAAGGATAATGATGCGACTTGCTCGTTAAACACGAGTCACAAAAACTATTGATGGCAGAGGATTTTTAATAAGCGGTACATTAAATCTTGAAATTAAATGAGAATTCGTTTGTGAGGCCGGATGTCCGAGATAAGAATGGCAAGTAGAAGTCGTTGTGCGAACCCCAAGACACACAAACTTTTCCGAATTACGAAGATAATTAGACGGAGGACGGATTTGATACATCCCATTAGTTCAAGCCATTGTGGTTGGTTTGTTCCCTGTAGCCCGATCCTTAACATGAAAGTAATAAGGATAGAGTTCCAAAGACACATCATTATCCATAGTAAAGCGATGAACGTAGAGTAAATTATGCTTTGCAGAAGTAGTATTAAGAATATTATTAACGAGAAAGTCGTGTGACATAAACTTAATGAAAGAAGTACTGGTGTGAATAATAGGCATGCCAGTACCATCAATTAATTGAACTTTACCCGCCATTGTACTCCAAGTGGAATGAGAGATTATTGAGATCGGTAGTAAGGTGATGAGATGCACCATAGTCCACTGATGAGCGTTTATTTAATGTTATTTGAGTACTCATTTCCTTATGCTTTTGTATAAGTATTGGTGCATATTGATTGGTTTTAGTATGATTTTCTATTTTTCATAGGATTTTGGTGAGATAACACAAAATGAAGCAAAAAGAGCCTAAAATGGATGTTTTTGGGAACATGGCTTCAAGATACCACGTTACAATGAGAAGAACCCAAAGGAAGCCATTGATTAAAATACAAGGAGAAACAATTACAAGAAGAATCATAGTTTGTGTTATATACAATTGGAAATCCACGGAAGTCAGTGTTCCAACTCAACAAATGGATCTTAATTATGACATTGAGAGAGGAAGTTATCGCCAAAATTGTGACGCCGCGAAAAGCAGAAAAACCAGATTGTGCAGCTCAGGCGTGATGTGCGCGATTGATGCGCAATCTGACCAAATTGCATTTGTTTCAAACAAAAAATAGAGAGTGGTGTGTCCCAAGTGTGATCGCAGTGCGATTGCGCATCCCAGGCACAATTGAGGCGCGCGATCAGACCCAAGTCGAGCAATAAAGCCCATAATCATACACAAACCCTAATTTTGGCCCAGCTACTATTTTTCCTATATAAGGACATTAGGGCTACGAAATTCAGTACACAATTCATTCATTCACAAAAACCAGTTCACAACTATTCACAAGGGAAAACATAAGGAGGAAACAACAATCATGAGAATTGAGATCGTGAGCAAGGATTCAAGTTAAAGAGTGAGTATAAAGTAGCAAGGCAATATTTCTTTCTTATACTATTTCCTTACAATGTTCTTTTCTATTTGTGAGTTGGAACTTGTAATCATGAGTAGCTAATTTGTTATGTTTAGAGTTATGACGTAGATGGATTCATGAATCTATGTGATTTCATATGTTTTGATTAAGACCTTTTGTTTATGTGTTTATTCACTATCTTGATCTCAATGATTTTATGTATCTGGCCAATATATGAATGATTAAAAGTTATGATTGGTCACTAGCGTCGCCACATAGCATGTTTTGTGAGATAGTTGAATCTATGAATGTGTGGGCCCACTAACGACATCTCATGTCCACATGTGGCATCGAAAGAAATTAGACGCTTTAAACATTCATCCACCCTCTGGGTAGATTTAAATGGTAATTAGATTTAGTATTAGTATAAATCAACCAATCATCCAATTCAATTCAGTCAATTAGTTTAGTTTAGTCTAACTTACTATAGTTTAGTTAATTTAGATAATTCAACCTTCAATTTACAAATCTTAATACTTGGCAAACTTGAGAATAAAATAGAAGAAACGAGATTGATTCAATATAGTCCTCGTGGGATTCGATACTTGGGACGTAATTTATTTTCTATTTTATATTACTTGACTAGTATACTTGCCAATGTACGTAATTGATTATTAAGAGCACGTTAAAATACTCATCATCCACCATCCAAGAGGTGGAGGATGCGCACTGATTGGAACGGACGGTGTTTGAGCAACATTGGCGATAGGATTGAGCAAGTTTGGAAGTTCTTAGCATCGAGAGGCGATATGGTTCGGCTTTCCACATAACTGACAAATGACATGTTCATCATTGGACATAGAATTAGTAGCATAAGTAATGGAGACATAACCCGAGGGCTTACGACCATGATAGGGACCACAACCACCACGGTAATTACCATGCCACCGTGATGGGCGCAATGATGAAAGGAAGAGCCAGGACCAACGGATTAAGTAGCGGTATTGGCGGTGGCGACCAAAGTATATGATTCATTTTCAAGGCGACGAACGTAGGACTCATGTGTCACCAAAGTACTATGAAGCTCAGCAAAGGTGAGAGGGTTCTCCCGAAGGCGGATAGATGAGGCGATGTCGCGGTATTGGTGACCTTAGCCATTAAGGACAAAAAGTGTTATGTCATTAGGGTGGATGGTACGGTCGAGCATGGTGATCTCATCAACTTTAGCCTTGATGTTGATGAGATACTGAGCAATGTAGCAGGAACCGAGAGATGCATTATTGAGGGCATATTTAAGTGCCATGATGTGCGTGTGGTCAGGACGAACGAACGCTCCCATGAGGATAACCCACACCTCGAAAGAGGTTTTTGCTGAGTGGATTAATGGGATGAGTTCTGGTGACATAGCATCAATGAGTGGGGTGAGAATCAACTGATCTTACTGAAACTAAAGGTGGCGTGCGGCCAGATCTAGGGAGTCTGGGCACTTGTGTGTGCCTTGAAGGTAACCATGGAGGTTAAGACCATTGAGTTGCACTACGACTTGTAGTCACCATGAAAGGTAGTTTGTGATGGTGAGGAGGGTCAGGTGGTGGTGTGACGTGACCGTTACTAAAGTAAAGGGTGGGGTGTCAGATGTTATTTGGTGGGAGGAGGGTGCACTGCTATCGGCAGAGGAGTGAGTGGAGAAGGGGGCGGCGTTAGTGGGGGAGGCATTGAACATGGTGATTATTTAGGGTCGGGGGCAGCCAAAAATTTGAGAAAAAAAAGGAAGAGAAAATCGTGAGATTATTCGTGGTCTTTTGATACCATGTAGAGAATAAGTGTATTCGTATTATTATTGAAATTGAGTTACAAAGAAATGCTAATTACAAAGGAAAGATAACATAGACTCCTAACATTATCTTGGTGAATTAAAAGACATAATCTCCTCATGAGATCTATCAATATTTAGTTTGATTTCGTTATTGCTTTATGTATTTGGTTTATGATATGCACCACATGCTTTGGAAATGATTTGTTTGTTTTATAAGTGTTAATTTATCGTGTATAAATTATGAAATTAATGCTACGCCTCTGACAATCTTAAGATCAATTTTGCTATCCATTGTAACGTCACAGCTGATTAGTTTTCTAGAAAAAATGGTGCTCTGTTATTCTTCAATCTTCATTTAAAATATAAAAAAAAATTAGTTTTAAAAGTATTGCTAGATTACAAAATATTTAGAGGCTTTCCAGGGGTAAATATGATATTTTCAACAAGTCAACGCCAAAAACGCAAATGAGTCGAGTGTGCTAATTATTCAATAACACATGAGCATTTTTGCTAATAAAAACAATGCAGGGATGTTTTTGCCAATAAGAGAAAACATAGGGTAGGTTTTTGTATTTTACTCCTTAAAAAAATAAAATAAAAATTCAGAGCGAGTTTTAATTTCCTGAACTGAACAACAATGCGTTTATACATATAATTCCAGGATCTGTATATTGTGTTGTTCACCCATCCAGTAGACATTCATGTTTAATAATTATGATGTCTACTAATTATGTCCAGTACACTGGTTATACATTCTTGCCCAGAAATACGAACTATTGCATATTCATGTGATAGGAAAGTAATACGCAAAATATTCTGTAATCAAAATTCGGACCGAGACCTCCAACATTCAATCACCATGCATTACCCGTTGACAGGTTTAATTTTTGTTCAATGCAAGGCGTGCTGCAATTTAAAATTAATAATTGCTAAAAGAATATTGTGGAAAAATTATAAGAGGCTTTTAAATTAAGAAATTAGATAATTTGCACATGAGCCCATATAAAGCTGTGGGAATATTGCAAGAGTGCTTGTAAAAATTCCAGATTTGTACGTGATTCTTAACTTGTAATAATTCTAAGTATTGAGACTTGTGAATTATTCGAAGGAAATTCAAAGTATAGTACTTATACAAAACGGTTTTGTTCTAGAAAGGTGGAGTGTAAGTGGACTTGTCCCTCTACCGACCTGAGAACCGAATATTTTGTCACAGAAAAGTGAACTTGAAAGAGGTTTGTCCCTCCACAGGCCTGAGAATATCTGTATAAGTATTTGAGTTGAGAATTTCGGCAAATCTAAATTTAAATAATTGTGAATTGTTTGTTTAGATATGGTTGGTGAAAGTTCTACCAACAGTGCTGCGAACATTGAGAACTTCCCAAATGTTGGTGACACATAGGTCGTTATGTTGAACCAAAGAGCTAGCAAAACTGATGTCGGTCATGAGGACCCCAATGTCGTATTCTCTTCCCGAGAAACCAAAAAAGTTCAAGGGTTCCAACTTTAAACGTTGGCAAAAGAAGATATTGTTCTTTCTGACCATCCTGAATTTGACTAAGTTTCTTAAGGATAAGAAACCAAAGGTAGATCGTGAGGATCCCCAAGCAGTTGCAGCCGTGGAGACATGGTCCAGCAGTAACTACCTCTACCGTAATTATGTGTTGAACTCTCTAGATGGTGCACTTTTTAATGTGTGTTCCCTAAAGAAGATTACAAGAGATCTTTGGGAATTGATAGGGACTAAGTACAAAGTTGACGACGCTGGTGCAAAGAAATTTATATCCGAGCGATCCATAACTACCGTATGGCGAATGGAAAGAGCGTAGTGGAGTAGTGTGGAGAGCTACAACTGATATTTCATGATCTTATTGCTGAAGGAATGCGTTTGTCTGAACCTTTAGTAGTTGTGACGGTGACCAAAAATTGACTCCTTGAAAGGACTTCAAAATCTACCTCAAGCGCAGCAAAAGCCAATGGGTCTTGAGGATCTGATAAGAAGGTTACACATCGAACAAGACAACTAAACGGTTGACAGAAAACCAAACGACACGGTTTCAAAGGCCAATGTGGTCGAAACTTGGGAAGGCTCGCATGGGTAGAAAAAGAAGCATTCAAATGTTACTAAAGACAAAGCCCACGTGAAAAAGTTTGCAGGTAACTGCTATGTTTGCAGTAAATCCGGCCATAAGGCTCAAGATTTTTACTAACGTCTCAATAAGGACGAAAAAGTAGGTCAAAACCAAGGGAAAGGCAAGCAGGCACATGCAAATGTAGCAGAGGCAAACCAACACTATGATGACGACATGCACCTAAGTGCAATGGTGTTAGAGGTGAATCTGGTTGGAGGTAACTCCAAGGAATGGTGCGTAGACCCCAGGGCTACTCGGCACATCTACACAAACAAGTGGATGTTCAAGACCTATCAACATGTTGAGAATGAGCAATGTTATATTGGAAACTCTATAATTATCAAAATTTGAAGGCAAGGGAACGATCGTGCTGAAAAACACTATCAACTTGTGTTTATGCGATCTTAGGTACGTACAATTTAGAGGAGAATTATAGTGAATTAAGTACCTAATTTTTTAGACTTTTATACAATCTTATGATGTGAAGTGGATGTTCTATCGTACATGTTAGAAAATGATGTGAAGTGGATGTTCTATCGTACGTGTTCTATCCATTGGCTCGAATTTTCTATCGTACATGTTAGAAAATGATCCGACTACTTTCAAGGAAGCAATGCCCTCTGCGAAATCAACTCTTTGCAAAAACGCGATAAACGTTGAGATAGACTCTATCTTACAAAACCACACGTGGGAACTAGTGGATCTTCCTCCACGTAGTAAGCCACAAGGACACAAGTAGGTATAGACAAACCAAATGTGCTAATTATTTTCACACCTATGCTCATGTTCTTAATAAAACATCATTTAGATTCATCATTGCTTTCACAACATAGTTTAATCTTGAGATCCATCAAATGGATGTGAAGTCAACATTCTTAAATGAAAATCAGGAGATGAGATTTCCATAGAACAACCTGAAGGATTTGTGGTTCCAAGCACCTAAACAGTGGCATAAAAGATTTGATAGAGTTATGCTTTCAAATGGATTTCGTATAAATTAGTGTGACAAACGTGTTTTCGTGGAAGGAGACGAGAAATCCTATGTTATAGTTTGTCTTTACGTAGATGACATGATCATTGTCGATAATAATAACAACATTAATATTACAAAGAAAATGTTGTCACGAAACTTTGACATGAAATACTTATGTCTTTATAATGTCATACTTGGGATGAAACTAACCAAGACATCAGATGGATACACACTTTCTAAGGGACATTACATCGACGAAATTCTTGACAAGTTTGGCAAGGGAAGCGACGTAATTTCCAGAACGCCAAGTGTGGTGGTGTGTAATTTGCACAAGAACTATGAAGATAATGTGCGTCAGTTTGAATATTCAAGGATCATAGGTAGTCTCATGTACGTCATGAACTGCACTAGACATGATATTGCAAACTTGGTGAACAAACTGAGTATGTAAACAATCAATCTTCGTACTGAGCACTGGAAAGCGATAGTTACAGAATTTAGATATCTAAGATACACTCCTAACTATGGATTGCAGACTCCAAGAATATATGATCTACGAGTGGGTACATATTCATTATGGAGGCACGTTGATTTCTTGAAAATCGTGCAAGTAGACGTGCATAGAAAGATCAACTATGGAATCTAAGTTCTTGGCGTTGGATCTTGCAACAGACGAGGTTGAATTGGCTTCATAACTTTCTTCTAGATATTTCGATGTGGCCAGAGCTAGTGCCTCCTATTGGTTTTTTTCTTCAAAAATTGTCTTTTATCGTGGCCTCGTTACGCAAATAGTCCTTTATCGTGGTTTTGCCCAATTTTAGCCCTAAATCGTGGTTTTTTGTCCAATTCCAGTCCTCCGATCAAATTTGTCACCGAATTTTGCACACGAGGTCACGTGCCGGTTCAATTTGGGGTTTTTTTTTAATCAATTTTGAGGGAGTTTTAAAAAATGGTCCTTTATCGTGATCTTTTTTTATCCAATTTGGAGCAGTGCTCGAAAATAAAGGTGGGTACAATGCTCGGAGGTCAATAGTTTGGGGGGTTAAGTGTCTTTTCCCTTAATATAATTATGTCGTACATGTTGTTAAGAAAAAAAATAGAATTTTTTCTATTCTTTTTCATTATTAATTTTTTAAATTATTTTTCATTATTAATTTACTACTCTTAAATACGCCACAACGTAAAATTATAAAAATATCACGTAAATGAGTAAATAGGGAAATCATGAGATCTATTTCCAGTTAATTGAGGCTAAAACATGATGTTCAGAGAAATTTAAGGGATATATAAGTTGAAGCTTTTTGGAAGAACCTCATGACATGCTTTTTGGCTTCAATTTTATTTTTTTTTGATTTTTTTTAAGAGAATGAGAAGCAAAAGCATCCATTACAAACACAAGAGAAGGGGGGGGGGGAGTTGCAAGACTTATGAAAGCTACTTCTTCATAACTTTTACTTAAAGTTACTTAAAAGACGTGTTTGACTTAAAGCAGTGAGTGTTTGCAAATGTGTTTTTAAAAGTTACTTAAAGAAATTAAAATAGTTTTGCGGTGTTTGCAAAGCAGCTTTTGAATATTGATTAAAATGCAATAATATTTAATTACTCTTATTTAAAATATACACAATATTAACGTTTCACTCTTACTTACACAATGATGGTTATACTTAAAAATAAATAATTTAAATTTTAATATAATTGAATTAATATATACGCTTATTACATTACATTGCACAATTTATTTGGTGTAAGAATTTATTTTTAGAAAGTATAGCTTTATCTGAGTGATGTTAATATAATTATGTCGTACATGTTGTTGTTAAGAAAAAAAAAAGATTTTTTCCTCTTCTTTTTCATTAACTTTTCTTTCATTATTTTTTATTATTAATTTATTACTCTTAAAAATGCTACAATTTAAAATTATAGAATATCATATAAATAAGGAAAGAAAGAAATTATGAAATTTTTTTCTAATTAAAATTAAGACTAAAACATGATGTTTAGAGAATTTTAAGAGATATATAAGTAGAAGCAGCTTATCGAAGCACCTCATGACATGCTTCTAGACTTCTGCGTTTATTTGACATTTTTTAATAGAATGAGAAGCAAAAACATGCATTGCAACAATAAATGTCTCTCAGTGATTTAAATTCATAAACTACTTTAAAAAGCTCTTGCAATAACCCTTAAATGAATATTTTTCCGTGATTTTTTTTCTTTTTTGATAATTTATTTTTCGGTGACTTAACGTCTATAAGCAACTTTTAAAACTTTTGCAAACACTCCTATAATGATTTCGGGCCCAAAATGTACCCGTTACAGGTCTTAAAAGAAATCAATGGTGCAGAGCTTTGCCAGTCTCAAGCCCATTTTTCTTAGCCCATGATATCTTAAAAAATAGCATCACACTTTTACCGAGATCCTAACGGATAAGCATCAATAAAACAAAACAAAGTAACAAACTGACCCAAAAAAGATAAAACATTTCGATTCTAACATTACTCATTACACTTTACAACCAAGTGTCACTATTCAAAAAAAAAAAAGTCACTTTTTCTCAATAAATATAAACAAAAAGAACGTGTAATATCAAATATACTGCTATGAAAATAAAAGAATAAAATAAAAAATCCAAATATTAAACTAACTAGTACCTGCATATAACCAGATGCTTCCATGAAGCGTCACAAAAAACAATCTCCCGCTCCCTCCCTACCCAAATTTAGACCACAATCCGACGTGTCATACTCCCATTGGCTACCACGAAACGAGCCCACCAGTACGATCATTTGCTACTTATATATCCACAACCACACCTACTGCACACACTAACTTCACCACCAACAAAATCTCCTCTCCATAAACCCTAGCTAACAACAAACCACTCCACCCTTCTCTTCTCTCTGATCGTTAATGTGGTTCGGGTAATGCTCCACTGAATAATTCCCAATCTACTTGTTCCGATACCTGTTTTGTATCTGTTGTGAGCATTTTTGTCGGTATTGTGTGTTTGACGGAAATGGCGTCGGCTTGCGTGAACAACAACATCGGAATGTCGCCGGATACTTTTCCGGTGAAGTTTCCGTCGTACGGGTGGCTGAGCCCTAGAATCTCCTTCAGCCGCGAAGAGGAGGTGTCAAATCAACGGCCGGCGAAGAATCCGGCGCCGGAAAAATCAGATCCGGACGTATTCGGTTCCGATTTCGCCGATTTCGAGTTCCGCCTCGAAGATCCGGTGGCAATGCTGCCTGCCGACGAGCTTTTCTCCGACGGTAAGCTCGTGCCGTTACATCTCTCCGCGATACGGAACTCCCTGACATCTGCTCCGGCGGCGAATGACGTCAGGTCGACCGATATCGTCGACCTGAAAAAGGAGATATCTGTGACGGATCAGTACTCATTCTCACCGAAGGCGCCGCGGTGCTCCAGCCGGTGGAGAGAGCTTCTCGGACTGAAGAAACTGTATGTGAAGAGCGAGGATCATAAAACGACGTCGTCAATCTCCTCTGACAACAACAACAATAACCGCAATGCCGCCTTTAAAACCGGCGGTTTAAAGCACTTTCTTCACCGCACCTCAAAATCGTCGTTAAATTCGTCAATTGACTCATCATCAATCAACTGTCCCCTGTTAAGAGACACGGACAACGACTCGGTGTCGATTTCCGCTCGTCTCTCGCTCTCGTCCTCCTCCTCCTCCGGTGGCCACGAGCACGACGATCTCCCACGGCTCTCGCTAGATCTCGATAAGCCTAATTCGGTTGCACGAAACAATCGCCTAGCCGCTAGCAAGCTCTCGAGAGTTCGACAGGTCAAGCGGAGAACCGCAATGTCCTCAGAGACTAATCAAACACCTGGTGTGCGTACTAGTCGCACTCCGGAATCCACGGTTCCGCCAATGCGGGGGGGTGTCTCCGTGGATAGTCCACGGATGAACTCTTCGGGTAAAATCGTGTTTCATAGCTTGGAGAGAAGCTCGAGTAGTCCGAGCACGTTTAATGGAGGACCGCGATACAAGCATCGTGGAATGGAGAGATCGTATTCGGCTAATATACGCGTTACTCCGGTGCTTAATGTTCCGGTTTGCTCGATCCGTGGCTCGTCGAAATCATCGGGTGTGTTTGGACTCCCATTGTTTGGTTCACAACAGAAGAATGGTGGTGGTAGTGTTGGTGGGAATCGGATTAATCTAAAGAATCGTAATTGAAGATGGTGAGAGTAGTTTTGACAACACTTAACCTTTTTCGTGGTTTATTATATTGTCTCCAATTAACGTTTCTTTTGTGAGTGCCATTTTCGTGTTTTTTTGTTAGATTACTACTACTATTACTACTACTACTACTGCTGCTGCTAATGTACATAAGGCGATGATGATGGTGATTCGTTCTGTTATCTTTTGCTTTGATGCTAAATTTGCTAATCAAAATTCAGTGACTAATATGATGGGTTCTTCTCTTTTCTGGTTCACCTGAAAAAAGGTGTTTGGAATCTATTCTGTTGCTTCTGCTTCTTTTTTATTTTTGGTTCAAAAAGTTTGTTTGCTCCTTTTTTTGGGTTTGGATTTTAGTGAACATGTGAGTGCTGTGGTGCATGTGAGCGTCATGTGTAGGTAGATTATCACGCGCCTTTTGACAATGGTTGTATCATGTTGAGTATTCACTGTTGCATTAGTAGTCCCTCTCTGATTTTTGGGTTCTTCAAAAAAAAATTCTTTTCCGAATTTGGGAAATAATGGCTGGATTTTAAATATGTTCTGTAAAAGAAATTTAAAGTCTCTGCCAGCTCTTCTGATGCCACAGGCACAGCTTTAATGAATGTGGAATGGTAAATTTTACCATATTTTTACTCGGCTGACTCGAATTTTGTCACTACTTTCAACAGTAAGGGGTATATAAATAAATACGTGACCGTTGGGCATTTGGTAGGTGTGAAATGTTTAGGGGTTAATTTGTGGTATGTAAGAGTTTATTATTTATTACCCGACTGGGTGATTTTGTGGCATATCTAATTTAAAGTTTGCTTGTGTTAGGGAATTGGGGGGGTTGTAACTTGTAATAGTAGGACTATATTGTTTTTTCTCATTAATGAAGAATTGAAGATTGAAGAGTTCCAACCTGCTGCATTCATTTTAGTTATTACTTTTGAAATGATTTGTGGTCACGTCTAAACAGCAGTAGGGATACCTGACTGATGCCAAGCAAGACTCGTTAAACTGAAATAAAAAGTAAAACTGTTGCTTCGTTGACTAGATCTTATAGACATTGCATTCAAATAGCATCTGAATAATGTTCAATAAGCTGTTAATTCTTTTCATGTCCCATCAGGTGAAAGAAACTAGGGTGAATCGAATTGATTCCAATGCCATTTATCAAAAGAAATTAAATTATTTGAATTTATTTATTTAGTTGGTGGTAGGAGTATGGCATGAAAAAATAAACAGCGACTTGGGATACTAAACATACATTTTTCTTAATACTATAAATCATTTGATGGAAATTCATCCTAAAAAAACTTTTAAAAAATATGTGTGAGATAGGGAAAGATAGAAATATCACCATCAAAAGTGGTTGTTGTAAGTCACTTGTCATTGTCCTCTCTTTATATGTCCATATTTTTCTCATTTCTAACTCTCCCGCATGCCGAACCCTACCACATCGCTTCTCTCGTCCCGTATATTTATTTCAATAGAAGATAACCCCACTTATTTGATGTTGGACACAACGCAAATCTTATGGTTGAAATACATAAACAAGTTGCATATGATTGTGTTAACTCATAGAAGTGATTCTATATTTTTATTTGCGGAAGGACTTGCCCATCTAGTCGGTCTTTTGCAAAAAGTAAAAGAAGAAATAACTTCCTTATCAAAGTTCTTTGTGTTTGGTCTTGTTTTATGATTAGTCAGATTTTTAGGGCATATTTCCTGTCCAAAAAACAGTCTGTCCCCTCTGTTTTACATTATGAAGGTATTTATAGCCTTCATCCGTTCACATGCCCTATATTGGGTGGCATTTTTCCCATGTTCATAGGCTAACACAGCTACTATACAGTTGTCTTTATGATCATCTTAAGCTGAGGTGCCATTTCATATGTTGACACCTGGTGATTTTAGTACTGACGCATGATGTTGATGATGACAACTGGTCTTTGTATGGCTAGAATGTCTCGAAGGATGACACCTGGTTATAGTTCTAGAAGCATTTATCCTGGCTATCTTCGGACGAACCCTTTTTCTCTCGAAGTGGTTGCCATCGGATTTATTCTGCTCGTGATAGTGCCATCGAGTAGTTTTGTTATTAGCATGTCTTCCTATCGGGACATTATGATGTGCACTTTTGTTGTGCCATCGGAATATATTCCTTGACTTCCTATCGGGTTGACATATATTCTGCTTGATAATGTATAGCCATCGGGATGAACGGGTTTATTGTGTTCCCGCTTCTTAAGATTGTTCACTGGCTAAAGCATCGGCGATTGTTAGGCATCATAAAGTCATCCAAGACTGGTAGTGCCTTTAGCATCGGATGATCTGTGAGTGTAGTAATCCGTATATCATCGCAGATAAAGTATTTTACCTATTCCCTCGATGGCTTAACGTTCCGATGGCTACTATTTTTCTCCCTAGGTTTACAGATTGTATATATGTTAAAGAAATCACTTTGTGCAATAAGATTACACCAATCCAACTACTCTATGCATTAAGATTAATACAGTATTTTAGCACTTATGAATTGGACCATATATCGATATATGTTGATATTCACATAGACCCATATTGCACTTGTGCTTGTATGGTGGGGTTTGAGGTTGGGTCTGGGTCTGGGTGGGAGTGAAATATTGGGAAGAGTGGGTGCCTGGGTGGGTACATAAGTTCATAACAACTCCTTGGCTTGACCGTCAAACCTTGAAGGTTTCTATGAGCATGATTTCGGTAAGAATATGTGGAGTTGTGACATTGTAGTATGTGCTATAATAGTGATTTTGAATAATAATTATAGAGTTTTATGGCTAGTCAGGCTACCTCGGGACCCTAGTACTAAATCCAAATCTACTTTCCCTTGTCCTATGCAGAAACGCCCTTGATGTCTTTTTTGGGTAAATCTTTCAAAGTTTCAACATCAAAAACCGGACCACGTCCGTTGATGAAATTTCAAAGATCCATGACTCGTTTTTTATTATTATTATGTATAAAAACATTAAGAACCCTTAACTGGTGCCTTTGAGTGCATTGCTAGGGAAATCACGCAATAACCTGTAAAACTTTTACATGTGACTTATAGGTAAGAATATTACTTTCTTATGTAATAGCTCAGTATCTTTACAAATATCTACACTACATGCCGATATTTGTTTGCACCGTAGACATCAATTTCAAAAATAATTGGTCGCTGCAACCCTAGCTACCGTATGATTATATAGTTATATACATGTGTGTACCTTCACAACAGATTCTGTGGCTAACGGCGTAATTATTACTTAAAAAGATAAACACTTTTTGATTTATATTCATATTTTGACCACTTCCTAAATGTCCTCCACAAGATTTATTTTTCATCGACACGTGTGATCACAACTCCCTATTTCTTGAGTTGAGCTAATATTCTAATAGAATTTGTTTTCAATAAAAACAACTTTATAATAAGATTATCGTATGCGTACATTGAAATGCAAAATAATTATAAATACATTAATCGCTTTATTTAACTCAATAGATCGAATTACACTACTAAATATTTTTTACCGCTCGACCTTTTATGAAATGTAACATATATAAATAAGTCTCACACAAATTGAGAGAACTGTTAAAAAAAATCAAAAACTATCCAGAAACATAGACAAAAGTTTGTAATAGAACAAAGTAAAATATATATCCAAACTAAATGTCCGGTTTGGTTAGCTTAATCAAATACACGTAGAGTAGAAACAAAAACAGAAGAATTTTTTTTTCCATGTTAGATTTGTTTTTTTTTTTTTTTTTGATGACGTGGGAACCCTCAGCCACTACCCTTCGGGTGCGCACTGGGTAAACCCACGGGTCAACGAAATAGCCTGCAAACCTCGCCAACCAGTTGGGGATCAACACTAGGCTAACCATGTGTGACAGGCCCAGACCCAGAAGGCTGGACTCAATTCGCTCCCAATAGGAATCGAACCTGAGACCTAGGAGAGGCATCCCCTCCTTCTTAACCAACTGAGCCACCCACAAGGGGTCATGTTAGATTTGTTTTGCAGCAGTTAGAACATGACAATATTCACAGGTGTTGAAAAGAAAAATAAAAAATATACAAAGTGAATGAAACTATCCGTTAGCACATGGTAGTTGTCTAAGCATTCAGCCTGGCTTGCCTTAAATTTAGCAATTTGCAATATAATGTTATTTTATTTTTATAACCCAAATACAGTAAATTGTCTCTGGCGCTCAGTATATGTATCCATAAAGCAATCATATAAAACAAGAATACAACAACAACAGAAAGATTTTGTTACATAAATTATACTTAGGTGGAATATAATGTGGGGATTCTGGTATCAGAGCATCAGTAGAAGAACGTGCCCGTGACCTGTTAGCCCTTTGCTGTGAAAGATTCTTGTCCTTTGCAACAAACGTAAAGAAATTCTTATTATCCTTACTTTTTTCCCTAAAAAAATATCTTTACAAAACTAACAACTATTTTGAATGATACATGATATTCTTATTGGAATACTAAAGAGACACAGAACTTGAAATTAATATTTATGTCTTTATTAAAGTAATCATTACCATTCTTTTGTGCACCTGTGTTTATTAATTAAAGATTTGTGTCTTCATTTTTGTATAATAGTCAATAATATTTAAAATATATATAGACGAACTATAGGAGAGTATCCTTATGCAGCTTCGATACAGTAAAATACGTGCATACTATATTTATTTTTGTGTTTTTTTTAACTTTATACTGGATACAAATATTACTTTTTGCATGTTTCTATAACATTTTCTTTTACACTTTTTGTATTTATATACTTCTATTTTCATAATTACCATATACATGGCTTTCTTAAATCACTAAATTTTGAAGTTTGTGGGCCTTACGCTTCATGTTCATAGATACGAAGGCTTACGCTCCTTTTCTAAGTGTGTGAGCCACTACGACTTATGCTCAAAACATTTCAGAATCGTGTTCCATAATATGTTATCTTTACATGTCGTGTGACGAAGAAGCCACAATAGCATGAATTGACCATTGAGTGTCGAGGAGCATAAGAAGAAAGGTAAAACTAAATAAACCGTGTTTCGTCCACCACTAGGTCTATCTAACGAATCAGACATTGAGTGATATGTCATTAGCAAGCCACTGATATCTACTTTACAACGCAATGCAATTTGGAGGTTAGAGTCACATTTATGTTCAAAATGGTAGAGTTGCACAGATCTAGTGCATCTAGTGCATACATCGAATTTTAGTGCATAGATCGAATTGGAGGTTTGATATAAGTCCATGAATTATACCTAGACCCCTCACTCCTCACAAGTGAAGGGGTGATCCATGAGTTATTATATCAAATTAACACTATCTATCATTGTCAGATAATACGGTACATGGATAGGTAAAACCCTAAGTTTGATATAAGCTCATAAATTCTACCTAAACCCTCCCTTCTCACAAGTGAGGGGGTGATCCAAGAGCTCTTATATCAAATTTACATCTTTATCCTTGTCAGATAATTCGATCTATGGATATGTAGAACCTTAAATTTGATATAACCCATATATGACCTAAAAGTTATTTGAGTTAGGATTCCATATCAAGAAGTGGGTTGAGGTTTCGATCTACCAACAATGAGATATGGTCTGAATTGTAAAGTCGCGCAAAGTAGTTAGATGTAAGCCATGTATGAGCTGAAAGCAACATGAGTCTATTTTTCGGATCAAGATTTTAACCTACCTATAAGAAGATATGGTCAAAACTGTGAAGTTGCGCAATGTAAAGCAAGTGGATCACACAGTCCGATCAAAGCTCGACCTTTAAAGAGACAAATGCGCTATTTTTCGCTTGACTCCCTTATTGGGATATGTAGGCAGCTTGCAAGCTTCCAAGTTAAGTCCAAAATCAATCAACGCTCCCCTCATTATGTTGCTACGAGTGCATGTGTGCAAAGTACAAAGCTAATTTTAATACAGTTGTGGATCAGCTTGACGTGGAGTGTCGTTTCAGACTGCCAAATAGCAGGGGATAGTATAGATTATAAAATAACCTCTAATTTCTCATATGCGATATTTTCCATATTGTATGTTACAGCCATATATCACTATTGCGCATTTTAATTTATTTTGTAAAGCAATTTATTTAATATGTGGGCAAGAGTTTCCCACGCACAGACACTCATGCCAATAGATGCATGCATATATTTATAAGTTTAGGAGGCGGAGGTATAGATAAAATATTTAAATGGGAATGCTAGGCTGTCTCAAAATTCCAACCATGATTCATCAGTTTATTTCATGAGCGAATAAGTACTTTTTATTGTTGTTTTATCCAATTTGATCATGCAAGGCTTGATTCTTGTCACAAAATTCAATTTAATGTCGTGTCAATCTTGGCATGGGGCTAAAGTATGGTTTTGATTAGAAATTTGCGGGGCTTTCCTCTGGATAAGACCGCTTTTATCTTCACACTATTCACCAAATATTCTTCAAAAATGAATTTACACATTAAATGTATTATAGAAAAAATAATATATTGAATGCAATATATACTATATGCACTGCTTATATAATTTTATTTATCACATCAATTTTTTTTAACAATATTATCACATCATTTCTATAGAAATAGTTTCGAGGGAGGTGGGCCACATCAATACTCTGTCGGCCTTGAAGAGACCAATGGCCATATTAATTTATCATGTTTCATGTTATATTTTCTCTTCTTTTTTTTCTGTGGTAAATGATGTCCCATGTTGTATTAGCATGTGAAATGCGATACATATCACAATATCGTGAACGATTAATTACTTATGATTCAATGTATCGAAGAGTTATCAAAATTAAATATTTACGCTGACCGAATCTACACAAACTAATCATAAAACAATTTAAATTAGAGTTATGACCTTCATATACACTGTAATTGTTTAGTGTAATAATATAGTGTCAAGAGTTATGGAGCGCGAACACAATCCTAAATCATAATGCAATTAGACATTAGAGTATGCGGAGGTGCTGTAATAATGATTGTTTTTTGAAAAGGTCGAAAGACAAAAATCTTTGAAACATTTGCATGCAGAATTTATTCGAAAGGTTTGTTAAGCTGAAACATGTTTTATTAGCTTTGCTTTAAACAAGTAGAGAGCTTTTACTACCTTTTTTTTCATGAGTAAAGCAGCTTTTAGTACCACGCAGAAACATCAATAACCTAGCTACTTATTATTTCTTCTCTCCAACTTTCTCTTTTTACAAAAATCAAAGCATAAAGTATCACAATGAACTCTTTTGTGTTTTACTTTTAGATCCAAAATGTCAATACTTTGGAAGAGGTGTGATTTGAGAGCCGTCCTACTTAAGTTTAGGTGTTATAATTACCTTCTTTTTCTTTGTCTTTTAATACTATTTTTCACGAACTACTTCCTCTAAATCTTAGGGCTATGCAATAGGTTACAAAACGAGCCAAAATTTTCTAATAGACTCTCTATTCCCTTCTCTATTCTTTCAATAATGTAATGACATGTGGCTAACCCACAAATTAATTAAGTCAATCTACAATACAATGTTACTTATTTCTTTACTTTTCTCGTGATAAAGTATAGTTTTATTTTAAATTTAACAAAAATATTTTTTAATATTTTATAATAAATTCTATATTATAAATTATTTTCTCTTAATACGCTAAAACTAGGGGGAATCACCTCTCTGATTTATAACAAGCATTTTTTTTAGTCAAATAATTGTAGCATGTATTACAAGATTCTTGCGTTAAAATTATGAATAAAAGTTTGAATACCCAATGAGATAATATATTATTTCGAAATTTAACAAAAATATTGTCTAATATATTGAAAGAAAAATAGAAAATCCATATTAAAATAAGGGAAAATCACATGTTAGGTGTATATTAAGCGTTTGTATAATCAAATAACTAACATGTATAAAAATATTCTTTTGTAGAATTATGAATAAAAGTTTGAATACCCAATGAGTATATAATATATGTTTTAAAATATCAAATATTTATTCATAATTTAACACTACGTGGGTATATGTTGTAATAAATTCCTAATGCCTCGCATGATGGAATACAGAGTACTGTCATATGTATATTGGTTTTACTTTTTATGAACATATTCATTTGATGATTTGATTAATGGAAAGTAATTTATTTAAAATTTGTAATTGTAATAACAGTAACTATTGATTTAAAGAAAAAAAGATTGAAATTTTTAAATTAATTAATCTTGTAGATTCATTGAATTAATTTGATGGGTTAATTTTGTGGGCCTATACAAGCCACGTGTCATTAAATTATTGAAGGAATAGAGAAGGGAATAGAGAGTGGGAATAGAACATTTTCGCTCTTACAAAACACCATAATCCAGATATTCAATAAATCACATCTCAAAATTCGGCGTAGCTAACGCAAATCAAATAGTTCAATTAAAAATAAAATAATTTATTAATTTAAATCCGCTCACTACAAGATTGGGTTGGTTTTTCAGACCGCCCCTCAGCTACCGCGTCGCGGTCGCTGGGCTTCTAAAATCGCCCAGGGACCGCGACGCGGTCTCAGTCGTTGGATGGAGACCGCGTTGCGGTCCTAAGCCCATTGGCAGGACAATTCTAGCCAATGGGCCGAAACTTTTGGCCCATTTAGGCCAAAAGTTAAGCCCAAAATTAGGGCAAAAATCCTACTTTTGGGCGCCTCCCTCGGGACCGCCGAGGGAGGTCAACAGCGACCGCATTGCGCTTACTGATGCTATATATATATATATATATATATATATATATATATATATAATCAAACTTTGTTCTTTTATTTCTTCTTCTCCTCTCCGCCTGACCCGCCGCGTTTTTGACCCGTTTCACGCCGAAAAGCGACCGCACAACCCAATAGGGACCGCCTCGTCGTTGCCCGCCCCTCCACCGTCGTTTCAGCGACCGCGCTGCTATCCCTTTGTCCGTCCGCCGCCTCACTCCTCCACCGCCGCCCGTAGCTTCGTCGAAAAATTGTTAGTGTTTCGATTTTATTCTCGATTTATGTTATAATATGTTCAATTCTTATTAGTTTAGTTAATTTTATGTTTATTTGTTAGTTTAATTGTGTAATTGTTAGATTAAATTGAAGATTGATTAGTTGAAAATTAAGAATTGTTAGTTTAGTTGTTAAATTGTTAGTTTAGATGTTAATTAAAGTGTTAGTTTAGTTTAATTAAAGTAACGATGGTTAGTTTTAATTGAATAATGATTAGTTTAAAAATGTTAGCTTAAATGTGTAATTGTTAAATGTGTAATTGTTATATTAAAGTGAAGTTTGATTAGTTTAAAGTGAAGAATTGTTAGTTTAATTGTTAAAGTATTAGTTTCGA
Organism: Linaria vulgaris; assembly: GCA_948329865.1. Taxonomy (NCBI): domain Eukaryota; kingdom Viridiplantae; phylum Streptophyta; class Magnoliopsida; order Lamiales; family Plantaginaceae; genus Linaria; species Linaria vulgaris. Next base: position 83,634,149 of record OX415252.1, read on the forward strand.
TGTTAATTAAAATTTAGTTTAGTTTAATTAAAGTGATGAATGATTAGTTTAAAGTGAATAAGGATTAGTTTAAATTGATGAATGATTAGTTTGGAGTGTTAGTTTAAAGTGATGAATGATTAGTTTGGAGTGTTAGTTTAACTAAAGTGATAAATGATTAGTTTAATGTTTGATTGGTAGTTTCAATGTGAAATTGTTAGTTTTATATGTGTTATTATGTATGTTAGTTTATATTATGAGGAGGGGGTTGAGTATCTGGAGAGTGATCACTCGAGCGAGTTTTTCTGTGGCGGTTAAGTTATAGTTGGATAGTTTATTATTGTTTGACTTTTATTAATGTTGGACTATTAATTAATACGTAATTTCTTTTTTAATTTGTTTATGTCTTAGTGTAAGTTGAATGTTTAACCAAACTAGTTTATTTTCTTTGTAATGTCAGTAACTTTTTATTGTTAATCGTTATTTGCATGTTGGATTATTATTTGTATATTTTCGATTAAATTGTGTGCTGTTCTTGCCATATAAAAAAGCTAGACATTATTTCACATGTGTAAAGCTGATATGGAATTGGAAAAAAATAGTGCAAACTCATCACTACTAACGTATAAAGGTTTACAATTTTTTTTTTAAACAAACTCTCAAAATATCAATACGTCATATTACTAATCTAGCCTTCATCTGAATATTCATAGTCATCCTCATCTGAATACATCATCCCATCACCTTCTTCATTTTCTTTTCTTCAACCTCTTCCTCGTCTCATTGAGCGTATTGACGACCTCAAATTCACCAACGCCCAGCTGAATATCTATATTAAACGGTTCCAAGTCAACAAATATATTGAGCCCCAATGAGTCGCTCTCTTGAAAAATTGGTTCCTCCGTCCCCGCCGCTTCAGTTTGAGTAGAACCACTAACGGATGACATGTCGATGATGTGCCTAGTGGGAATATGAGATACCGACAACCATCCATATCGCTTAGGCCTTCCATTCGGTAGATTCGAATAAGGCGTGTAGTAAGACTGTATAGCTTGATTCTCATAAATAAATGGCTTGTCGGTTGAGAGTGATCGTAGTGGGTTAATTTCAACCAGCTTGAATGTCTCGTGGACATTCGTGCTACGTGACCCGATATCATACCACCTACACTTAAAACAAACAATGTACTGTGGTTTTCTATTTCTTCCTCCCCAGTATTCCACTTCTAGTATCTCTTTTAAAGTCCCAGAGAAGTTGGTGGAATCGGTGTCTCCCGTGTCACCCTTCACGTAAACCCCATTGCAATCACTCTTCTTAGGGCCCAATTCCGTATCAATATGATATCAGAACCCATTGACAATGTAGCCTTCGTACGTCAACGCTGTGTTGAGGGGACCATAAATTAACGGTAGTACACGGTCATCCAACATGTACTTTCCACTGGAGTATGTCTGCTTGAACCACGCCACACACTCTCTGTTCCTCTTCGTTTGCACCTCCATTGGACTCAATCCACTGCACTCCTCTTTAGTGAACAACCTGCGCAAATCAAACAAGTTAGTACACTAACATAATATGTCACGTAACATTAGGTTATGAAAAAGAAAGTTCACTCACTCGAGCCATCCGTCCAACTCTTCACAATTAAGAAGTGTGTGTAGTTCAATTTCCTCATTTTCTTTCGATGTCAACAGTTCTTGTTGTTCAACGGCCAAATTGGTCGCCCTCCTCTTTCGAAATAACAAGAGCTCATCATCCCACTCTAAACTCTCTAAAGTCTCATTCTTGTTTAGTTGTTTATGAGTAGAACCAGAGCCTTTATCAAGATATTGGGGACACAAATTTGACAGCTCTGACAGTAAGTATGAATTGGCTATGCATTCTTAGGGCCTCGCTTTATTCTGTACAGCCCCCTTAAATTCAAACATGCTCTTGAAAAAAAATAGTAATGATAAATATAATAAATCAATGATGTTTATAAGTATATTAATCTAATTAAACGTGTAATTACCTCTCGAATGGATACATCCACATGTAGTGAACCAGACCACAAACTCTAGCCTCGTGCGGTAAGTGTATCGCCAAATGCTCCATAGAGTCAAAAAAAAGAAGGCGGTATCCTCTCAAGCTTGCACATTGTGACAACGATGGATTCCTCAAGTCCCTTTATATCATTGAACGAAACCTCTGAAGCGCAAATAGCCTTGAAGAACAAACTGATATCCACCAGCGTAGCCCAAATGTAAGGCGGTAGGAGGTTACAAAAAGCAATCGGAATCAATATCTGCATGAACACGTGATAATCGTGACTCTTCATACCAAACAACCTTTGTTGCTGCATTTGTACACATCGTCCCAGGTTCGAGGCGTATCCGTTCAGAAAATTCAGCTGGGTCAACCATTCAAACACCTTTTTCTTTTGCTCATTTGTCAAACAATAGAGTGCCCTTGACTTTTTTGATTCCCCACCTCAGGCAGTGGGTTGTAAAAAGAGCTCCCTACGGTTGGTCAAGAGGGCCAAATTTTTCCTAGACTTGATGTTTTCCTTCGTCTTAGAGTCATCCAACACCATGTTGATGATTTTATCGAAAAAGTTCTTCTCACAATGCATGACATCTAGAGTGTGACTAACCAAGTTTGTGGACCAATTATGTTTCGTTCTAAAGTCTTGTAGATGTGTACCAAATACCACACGTTGAAGCCCATTCACAATTTCCTGCATTTGGTCACCTGACTTTCTAGGAATCGGTGGTTCAAGTGTCTTTTTCCCTAATGTGAAATTATGTGCGTCTTTTCTCCAACCATGCTCTTTGGGGAAGAACCGACAATGGCAATCAAAAAAGGTCGGTTTACCCCCATTCGCCAACATAAAGGATCTCGTGTCCCCCATACAATAAAGACACAATAACTTTTCGTGCGTACTCTACCCCGAAAACATCCGGTACGCTGGGAAATTGCTAATCGTTCACATGAGGACTACTCGCAATTGAAAGTTTTGCCTTCTAGAGATGTCGTACGTCTTCACCCCAGTGCTCCATAAAACCTTAAGATCGTCAATAAGTGGTTTCAAAAAAACATCCAAATTCTTTGTAGGGCTATACGGCCTGAAAATTATTAGGCTAAAAAATACGAACTCTTTCCTCATGCAAAGATCTAGAGGAAGATTATATAGGGTGACAAACACTGGTCAACAGGAGTAATTCTTGCCAGATGATCCATACGGCGTGAATTCGTCTGTGCACAAACCAAGTCTTACGTTACAAGGCTCCGCTGCAAAATCCGGGTGTGTACGGCTCGAAGTGTTGACATGCCTCCTCTGCCGCTAGGTGAATCATTCGATCAGTAACCCTTTCACAATTCAAATGCCAAGTCATATGCTTTACAATTCATATGGTATAAAACAACCTCTGAAGACGAGGACCAATAGGGAAATACCATAATTTTTTCTTCCCGACCTTCGATTTAGAACCAGGCATGTATCTATCCGTACCGCATATCGGGCACTTGTCGTAGTCCTTACACCCCTCCCCGTAATACAAGAAATAATGTTTTGGACAACAATCGTACTTAACGTACCCTAACTATGTTTCCAACATCGTACGCATCCCTTTCTTGCCATTTGGTAATAACTTCACAGTCTCTGGCATGAAACCTAGCCCACCTTGTTAAAATCCTTATCGGAACAAATATTATTCGCCTTGTGTTGTGCCTTGTCCTCCAACCGCTCCGCCATCCATTGAAAGATACTTATATCTTTTCCTAGGTGCATCAGTTTGTAGGAACCTTCGCTTCGGGATTGGGATCCTTGTTAGTGGCCTTGTCCTCAAAATAGCGACCTCCACGACCATGTCTGTAAATAGCACATCAACGTATTCTAGACTATCAGGAATATTGATGTTTGATGAGGAGGAGGAATCGGAAAAATACGACGGTATAGTCTCTTTTGACGTTTCCCCGTGGAATACCCATTCTAAATATTGAGGCGTAAATCCCGACTTATGTAGATGATCACGTATGGTTTTATTGAAAAATCGTAAATTATTGCATTCCGTGCAAGGGCACTTAATGTGCAATTGTAGATCTAAGTATTCGACTTGTTGCATAGCATATTCAATGAAAGTCCGAACCACAATTACAAAACTATCTCGCAAATAACCGTCTCTATCGTAGCTATCATACATCCAATATCTATAGGCTTCATAATCCATTATTTATCGATCTAAGTTATAAAATATAAGACAAAGACTTACAATTTATGTTACAATCAATTTATATCATGCACAATTAAGTTAAAGCGCGATAGAATTATCAACATACTTTTTGAAGCGTGAAAAACGATCTTCAAAAATGTTGCTTCCACCACGATTACGATCGGTGTCTGTACGACATTTATCTATCAACAAACAAATAAACTTAAGTTAGAATTAAATAACAAATTATATTACTAAAAAAAAAAATTGAGATAGTAAGGGAAAGGAACGTGGACACCTTAAAAAAGAGTGAAGATTGGAATGAATGTTTGAAGAGGAGAGAGGGGCCTTTATATAGGGAGAATCTGGGTTTTTGCTACCGCCTCGCGGTCCGAGAAACCAACGTCTACAACCCCTACCGTTGCTATTAGGGACCGCGATATGACTATTCATTTCTTTTTCAGACCGTGTGGTGGTCTCAATTGCACATATTTGTGACCACGTCGTGGTCACGAATAATATTAATACTTCAAAATGACGTGTTTTCAATGATTTGGTATCATGTTGTTAGTTTAGTTCATAACTACACTAATAAAAGTAAAAACAACCATAATTTCAATGTCTCATTACAAATCCAACCATTATATATGTGGGACAAGTCGTTATGAAGATTCTTACGATTTCGAACGACAATAATCACACACACACACACACACACACACATATATATATATATATATATACATGCCTAGATACATATAGATATAAATGTAATGTGTGAGATGATCTACTAATTAAACCGATTAATGATATTTATACTTTAATTTGTGAAGGAAATCATAATAACGAATCAACAAGGTGTGTATGATGATGAGTTGTAGATAGAACATAAAATAAGTTCAACACTAATAACTCGTTCGATCACATTCAATCTACTATTTCATACCTCAATTACTTGTTTTGTAACCATTTATTAGTTCATTTCACATGTAGTATTGATGTTTATTTCTAAAAATCACATACACATTGAGATCGTTCCATAAAATAGCGCTTTTGAAGAATGAATCTTATTAGTGACCGACTAGCGGTCACAAATAAGGGTCATTGAGACCGCATCGCGGTCCCTAATGCTAGCATTTGTGACAACGGCCCGGTCACGAATAGCAGACATTAGCGACCGCAGCGCGGTCGCTATTACTCCGATATGCATTTTTGAAATCATTATCGACCGCTTCGCGGTCGCTTTTGAGCTTGGAAATTCAAATTTTCGGCGGTTTAAGGGGAAAAATTTGAATTTTCACGAAAAATCAAAATTTCACCCCATCTTCTATAAATACTCACCACTGCCTTTCTAATTTTTTTGTACTCTACCAAAAACATCAACAAAAATCTCCCAAAAACGCCAACACCAAACAATTCACACTCATCTCTTCTTCTTTTTTTCAAATAAAAAAAAAATCACCAAACAATAAACACTTCTTTTCTTTTATTTTCCAATTTCAAAACAAAAAATCTTCTCTTCTTTTCTTTTCCACAAATTTATCTTCTTCTTTTTCCATTTCATTTATTTTATCTTTCATATACTTTTTTTTTCATCTTTTTTATTTTTCTTCATTTTTGAAATATTTCTTCTTGTATTAATCTTTTCATTTCATTTTATTATTTGTTCTTCATTATTTAATTTTATTTGCTCATGTATATTGCTTTGCTGCCATTATTTATATGTAATTTCTACAAAAAAAGAAACCAATAATATTCCAGTAAATTATCAAAATATTATTGATTTTTTTATTTCGTTCGCAGAGTATCGTCGACCGCAACGCGGTCTCAGATAACATTCATACTATCTGAGACCGCCAGGCGGTCCCAATGTTTGAATGTTTACTAAGATCGCATTGCGGTCTCAATTAGCCTTTTACTTTTTGAGACCGCGTTGCGGTCACTATTATCCTTCAAGATTTTGTGACCGCCCCACGGTCCCAAAATGCCTTTTTGTCTTTTAGGACCGCAGGGCGGTCTCAGAGACACTTACACTTTCTGTGACCGTTGTGCAGTCACAATTGACCAAGTAGCCATCTGGGACCGCCTGGCGGTCACAATATGTCATGGGTGCCTTGTGTCATCAGTGACCGCGAGGCGGTCTCAAATAGGATCAGCACGCGCGCCAGTTGCACTTAACGTCGACTGTGATTGCATCCCAGTCGCGAATGAGGAAGCGACCAGCTTCATTCGTTACCGGGTATCAGCGACCGGAAGGTGGTCGTAGATGACTTTCTGCGACCGCCTGGGCCTCATTTGCGACTGACTTTGCAGTCAGAGATAGCCCTGAAATCTTGTAGTGGCTCTACAAGACTAAATTCATCAATTACTTATATTAAATAACTCTTTCTTCCTAAAATAGTTGTATGCTAAAACCTTTTTGAAATATGTTAAAACATAATTTGTATCGTATGCACGATAGTTGTATTAACCTATTTGATATTCGAAACGCCCTATTCGTGCCTTAGACAATTAAAAGAATGTATGATATTATATTTCTCTATGAAGAAGAGTTGATATTATAGTTGAATGCCTTGTTATCCTATTCATAGTACAAGATACGAGACACATAGGAGAATTATCTTTCTTTCTTACTACACACGGGAGCTTGACTTTGATAGCTCATAGCACACATGGCAATTTTAATCCCATGTTTGTATACAATAGTTTATTCCCGTGTTTTGAGGGACTAACGGACGTGATGTTTCTTTGTTTGCATATCGTAGTCGCTTAATTGTTTGCAGTATTTAGTAAGTTGATAAACAAAGTATTGGGAATGTATTATCGTGGAACCTATAAGGTATCATATAAACTTGTAGGGCGTCGTGAGCCTGGAAGGTATCGTAGACACTTGTAAGGCGCGTGAAACCTCTAAGGTATCGTACACCCTTGTAAGGCGTCGTGAAACCTGTAAGGTATCGTAGACATTTGTAAGGTGTCGGGGACATGTAAGGTATCGTAAACCCTAGTAAGCAGATGGGGTTAACACTAGTCTCTCTCCCCAGCCCACCCCACCCCACCCCACCCCCCTCCAAGAAAAATTTATGTGGCTTCTTATCCATGGATTGTAAGCATTAGAGTACGAATTGTTTTGCTTCGAATAATTACCTACATAGTTGATTTCTTCATGCACAATTTAGTTAACTCATGCACATTATGTGTTCGTATGATTCCCTCCGCAATTGGTGCATACAATAAGTGGTGTGTTCTCGTTCATGTGTTTCAGCATGATGTTGATGGCTTCCGCATGTGCAACTAATTGTGTGATAACATCTACCTTGTGAACCCCATTGTCTTCCTTGTTTGTGCTCGTTCAATATTCCACTTAGATATGTTGAATGTCTTAGTATTCAGTAATGCAAATGCATCCTTATTAGTCCTTGTCATGAATCCTCCTCCGGAACTAGTACCGAGTGCATTCTTATACCCCACGTTTAATCCAAAGTAGGATTGTTGGAGTGGTACCTCATTTTGGAAATTGTGTTGTGGACACATCTTCGTCATGCCTTTAAATTGTTCTCATGCATTGGATAACGGTTCTCCATCCATCTGAAGGAAGTTAACTATATCACTCCTCATCTTTGCTATTTTTGCTGGTGGGCAAAATTGTTGTAAGGAAAGTTGTGTCATTTACGTCCATGTCGTGATGTTGTCATTTGGTAACTCGGTAAGCCATATTTTTACTCCCCTAATAAGAGAAATGAAAACAGCTTCAAGATTGTCGAATCGGTCCAGATTTGAAATACTTTTCACGTCCCAACTAAATCTTTGAGATGTGCCATTGGATCTACAGCGGACCCTCCTCCAAATTGGTTTTGACCATTCATAGAGAATACTACTGCATTGATAGGTTCATGATTCTTGTTAGCACAATGCAAGATCATGTTCATTTGAGCGTTGGTAAAACCTCTTGTCTCGTTGGTCGAAGATAATAACCTCCTCCAGTGTTATGACCATTCATCTCGTGGACTATTGTTGATTGTGTTCGTGCTGCTCTTTTTACTTCGATATGGGCCGTTGTGGTCGAACCGTCTTTTGTGTTTGACATGTTTGATTTTTATCGGAGATTTTTCCTGCAAGTTCTCTCTATTTGTGGGTCGCACGGTAGTGGTGTCATGTTATCTATATGTGTCACACGCTACTGGTACCTGAAATGCGAACAAAGCAATAAGTGTTTCTCAAAAATCAACAATAAAACAATTGATTGCTAAAAGATACCGTTACTCCCCGGTAAAGGCGCCAAAAACTTGATGCGTATTTTTCACGTGTTATTAATCTAAGTAATACACACTTTTCTTAAGTATATGAGTCAAGTAATATTAAAATGGTACATAAGTATAACTGACCAGTTATCGAACTCCAAGAGCGTATGAATCTTTTGTTAGCAATCTGATGGTTGGACTTTGTAAGTGAAATAATGCTTTGAAGATTTTTAATGAAATAGAAATATTAATTAAACCAAAGCTAAGACTATTCTACTAATTAACTTAATGAAGACATAATTTAATTGATTGATTGGTTGTGGTTGTAAAGCAGATTAAGAAAAATGTATCTGGGAGGTGGATTTCTTTAATCTCGGATGCGGGTATTCCATAGACAAAATACCAATGATCATTAAGTAGGCCTCTTTCTATTGAATCTTATTTTGTTCTCACATTGACTTGATTAATTAAGCGTACTTTCACATCACTTAAAAAAATCTCTAATTCTGAATGATGTTAGGCCGCTAGGCACTCCCCCCTCTCCAGAAGTTCACCATGTTATAGGATCCATACAGATTTTTAGAAGAGAATTAGAGTTCACAATTGTTATCCTAGCTTCATTGGTGAACGCTAGTGCCGAAGGTCAGAGATTTATTTGCTTGATCTACTATGCTAGCGTCGTGTTAACAATCTCCTATGCATAATTCAACATAGTATGATGTATCTTAACATCACTCTATAAATTCAATAAAACACATGTGTCAATCATATCAAGTAGCATGAGAAACAAATAATACCCAAAGAAAAAAAGTCTTCAATATAAATAATCAAAACATAGGTTCAAGGTGCATCCACATGATACAACTACATCATCTCCCAGGTACTGAGAGGTTTAACTACTCATAATCTTAATATAGGAACAATAATTCATAATAAACTTAAGTAGTAAACTGAAGAAAAGACTTAACTCTTGATCTCGGTGAGAATTTAGCGTATCTTCTCCCTTTGACTCCTTGCTACTTTTCTCTTGCTAAATTACTTGTTATTTCGATCACATTCTCCTCTCAATACTGATTGCAATGCTTCAATCGGTGGAATTTAGATATGAATGTATTTTATTTGTGGTTCTTGTTGATGGTGGTGGTGGTAGTACTCTAAGTTTTGGTTGTCCACTCATATTTATAATAATGTCATGTTTCCTTAGTTTCGTGAACAACCGCAATTTAAACTGCAGGATGAGTCGGTGTTGCTCTAAAGTCACGTGACATGGCGTGTCGTGTCGCTATTGCTCGTCATCGCGCCACCCCTTGTATCGCCTCCGTGATGTTCTAAAATGTTGTGCTGACAGCGCCACCTCCAGGTGCCCATGCGATGTAGTGCGACTAGGTGTGTCGTAGCGCTCCATCCTCGTGTCATCATTCTTATTCTAAAACCCCTTTAATAAATCTCGTTTTGCTCTGACGCCACTAAAACTACAAAAACGACAACATAATACTAAAACAAGTAAAATTTCCACAAAGATTATCCAAATGTATAAGAAATGCAGTACTAAAATATAATTTATCTCTCATCAGTAAGTATAGTTACTAACCAAGTATCTATCGCACAGAGAGTGTGTAACAATAGGCTTCGCTTAATAGACAATAATAAAGAAATAATAATTTAGAGTTTGATTATAACTAATAAAATAAGTAAATAACAAAGATTGATCAGATCGATGAAGTGTATTTGAAGATTGGTTTCATAACTATTTATTATGAGATTCATAGACAAAATACCAATTCTCCTTTAGTTAGTTTCATCATGCTAAGTTCATATGTGTTCAATAAATTACCGGAATTCTAGCTATGACGCTAGTTACAATGACAATCCCCTTGCATTCCCTTTAAGATATGCGACTAAAAGTTTCGTAACCAATTCAACCTTCAAGTGTTAACTGTATCGAATTATCAAAGACATTGATCCATGTGGTCTAGCTTATGCACGAGTTCCGTTAGCCTACTTCTATTTAGATAAATCAAACACGCAGTTTAGCCAAGAGGCACATTAGCGCTCATCAAGTGTATAAATCAAACATCTAGAATATAAAATAACAGACGGATTATTATTTCTACCCCCTAACTTTTTTTTCTAAACTTTTATGCCCTTTTGTTTTTCGGGCCCAGATTAAATGGCCAATAACTTTTAAACTTTCTAACAAAAATGCCCTTTTTTGCTTGTTCGGGCTAAAAATCCTACGTGATGGTGCAGTCAATAAGTTGCTACTTTTTTTTTACCCTAAAAAGTTTTTAACTCTTCTTATTATACAACTTGCCAACCACAAATTCAAAAACTACCCTTATAATATTTTAAAATTACACTTACACCTTATAATATATATATTTCTTAAGAAGTATTTATATCTTAAAAGAAATAAGATGTTTAATCCTTAATATATATATATAAGAAAAAAAAATTATAATTGTTATTTCACCAATTTATTTCTAATTATTTTTAAAACCATTAACTTAACCATTATTATTTCTAATTATTTCACAAAAACCTAGTAACTTTAAATTTAATTTTTTAATTACTTTAATCCAAAAAAGGTCACCTTCTTCCCCACTACACCCCCGCCGTCGACGCCCCTCCTTCACTAGGCCATCTGGAGGCGTGATTCGGTGGTGAACTATGGGTGATGGTGATTTGAAGGTGCAATTCGAGCTCGATCTGGAGGCGAAGATTCGGTGGTTTGCTTCAGCCGACCCAGCGCTGGAGAATGACGATGGTGGTGAATTAGGGTTCTTGATTAGGGGGAATTTTGGGGTGGTGGTGGTGGTGGTGATGAAGATGACGGGGGGGGCGAGGGGGCAGTGGTGTGGTGGCGACGGTGACATGAGGGGTGCTACGGGAGTAGTGTGATGAAGATGATGATTTTTTTTGTTGCTTTTTTTATATATTGTTAAAATATTTATTTTTTATAAATAGTTATATATATATGTTTATTAATATTATATGTATGTTTATTATTTTTACAAATAGTTATATATATGTTTATTATTTTTATTTATATATATATATATGTTTATTATTTTTACAAATAGTTATATACATATATATGTTTATTAATATTATTTTTATATATATTTTTTGGGGTGCAAAGCGTAATTTATTATGGGGTGTAAGTTCAATATTTAAATTTACAAGGGTTTGTGTCATTTTTTGGCTGAAAAATATGACTTGGCGGAGCAACTTATTGACTAGGCTTAGCAACTTATTGATTGTACCGCCACATAGGCTTTTTTTTACCCCAAGTAAGCAAAAAAGGGCATTTTTTTTATAGAAATTTTAAAAAATATTCGGCATTTAATCTGGCCCTGGAAAAAATGCCATATAAGTTTATAAAAAAAAAGGTTAAGAGGCAGAAATAATATTTTGTCCTAAAGTAAATCACGTCTAAATACATAAAACTCAACATGAATGCATAAGTATAGGTTCATTATGTATAAATATTCATACTCCCTTCTCCAAATACGGAGAAGATTACCGCTTAACAATAACAAGTTCAACAATACAAACGGAAGAGAATATCATAATGAAATAGTAAAAAAGGAATAAACTCCCAATCTTCATTACTCTACTTTACCTGGTTGGATCTTGACTTAGTGTGATGATGATGGAGGCGTGTGATGTATGCGAGATGGATTGTGGTGTCTCTCTTTTCTCGTGTGTTTCACGCTCAGAATCACGTAGCACCCTAGTGTTATTTATAAGTAAAAGTAGTTGTTGAGTCAAAATCAGGGTTTCTATACGTTTCTGGGCTATGTCGCGCAAGTCATATCGCGCGGGTGAGGCGCGCATCATGCAGGTATTGGCGCAGGCTGCGCAACCTACAACATGGTGTGCGGGGGTCTCGCTGTTAGTGGTGCGTCATGGGGGTCACGCGAGTCGCGCAAATATTTTCTGATCTGCGCGGCTTCACGGTTTTGCGAATAACTTCTTCCATACATATTTGAATTAAGATCTGCTTGACACGGCCTCTGATTATTATTGTAACTTTGTCACCACGTATTTGAATCAATGACTTAGTTATAATTTTCCTCATTGTATAACTTTTGGTGTTGTGGTTGCTCCTCCTTCGTTCTTTGCTCGAATCACTTATCGTTTTATCAATTGAACTCTTGCTTTGGTTCCTTTACAACATTGTGTGCATTTATTCTCTTTTAGCTCGTTTTTCCACAAAGACACTACGTTTTCACCAGACATCTCTAAAAACCTAAAATACACTGAAATATGCTAATTACTAAAGTAATTCTTCATTTAACCCCTTATACTGAGATCTAAAAGTGCATACTTTAGACTCATCAGTCACCAACCTCCACCAGATTACGTGACAATTTACTATGCACATGTAAAATCTGGGCTTTGTTCCTTTTTCCTTTCTTTCTTTTGCCAAGTTTTTAAGTAGTGTGGCATGAACCATAGCTAGCTTACACCCAATGGGTATACTACCTTAGCCAGTTTTGTATTATCTAGCTTGGCTAAAGGATCCTCCGGTACTACAAATGGGTTTTTTGCTCCCTTTGATGTCATGGTTTCTCCACCAGGGAAACCTTTTTTTTTGTTTTGTCCATCGTAAAACCACTAGGTAGATACTGGGTAACACCCTTAATTCTCATAGTAGCTGGGAGGATAAATTATTCTTTGTCAAACCAAAGGTGGGAACTTGGGATATTTCGTTTATTTTGACTTAGAAGCCCAAAGCTCTTAGTAATTTTCAACTAGAGAATCTTGGATTTTCAATGGAGGATGATTAGTTCTTTATTCTTTCATACGATGTTGCTGAACTTATGATGGAGGATTTTCAACTAATTGTTTAACATTATATGCTGCGTCTGGATTGTATCGTGTTGCTCCTCAGAATAATAATCCTCCTGCACTTTCTAATGACAATGTGTCCTTCGATATAAACCATCCTCTATCATTATTCTTCTATTCTTACTTATGCATTACATACAAATTACCATCTAGGCATTTACCCATTTCTTCCAATCGCATGAACTATCATGCCAAAACTCGTATTTTCAAGTGCTTCCACGAATCCTCCTTCCTCAGGAGAAAATCTAGTAATTGCCAACGTTCATTGGATCTCTTCTTGGAATCGTACTCGGATGGCTTCCGATTCCAAGGGTCTGACACCTGATATTCTGGGTAATCACTAAATCTTTCTAGAGAGGGTTTGAGGACCTTGTAGCTTCTGAAGCAAAAGATGCACCATAGGATATAGGGATATCTTTCGAAGAAGAAGGTACACTCAAACCATTTGATTCTCTTCTTTCTTCTCTTACATCCGCGGTAATTTTTTCTGAGTGACGTACATTTGGAGTCTACCCCAGTGATAACCATTTCTTCTAGCACGAGTTCTGAGGCGATGACGACTGTGATTTCTAACGTTTCTATCGATATATTCATCCCTAGTGAGGTTCCTACTTCCTTAGCTTTGGAGAATCGATGCTTGGAGTTTTTTCTGCACTTAATACTGAAAATAACTACCTGGATGGGAGAGACTCTTCGGCTAATCCCCTACTAAATGATGTCTTTGCTCTCATAGATTTCAAAATTTTAGGAGGATTGATGGAGGGCTTGCTTTCTTATGGTGCTCTTGAGAGGATAAACAAAGAGTTTCCACTTGGGCCTACTACTATCATGTCTGAATCCTCCGTTATAGTATCAACTTCCTCTCAAGTGCCATGCTGTACTTACTCTTACATTCCCAATACTACCACGACGCTTCCTACACCGGCTTTGTTTTAAATGCCTCAAGTCACGTTTCGCTTTTAATCGTATCCTTTTGAACCCTCAGTCTGAGATACATGTCTGTCAGTTGATCGCACGCGTTGTTGATACCTAAGTCACCTAATCCTCCATGTTTAGAAAGTTACAGGTGCACCGGTCTCGCACTGGCGACTTCAGTGCCCGTGCTTCGCACTAAGATGCTTTACAAATTCTTAGTTCTCGCACTAAGATTTCTTAGTTCTTATGTATAAATCTAATGAATAATCATAGAAAATTGGTAGAAAACAAACAAAAGAGTGACATTGAAGAAAAGTTGGAGTAAAAAGAGAACAAAACTAAGTCAAAAATTAAATAATTACAAAAAATTGAAAGTGATTTAAGGCTGATACTTTTGTCTTTCCACCATAATAATTTAGAAAAAATTATATAAAATGAATAACCATTAGAAGTTATATACTTTTCTTTTCTTATAATCTATTTCTTTGTGTGAGAATTTTATACATGCTTTTATTTTATGTGTTTATAATATACTAGTTTAGGTAATAGCTGTTTATTTTTATATATAAGTTATTTTTTTTCTTTTATAAGCACATTATAGTGGCGCACTAAGACTGTAATTTTTTAAAATTGTCGCACTAGCGCACTCGCACCCGCACCTTGGGTGAGGTTGATCTTCGAAATCCATCCTACCTCTTATCTGCTATGGTACTCTTTTATCGTACTTTATTAGTTTATTTTCATAGGTTAATCACATATACCTTACTTGTCTTATTTTTCGCTTAGGCTCCTAGAATCACCCAGAGCATTTGGCAACAATACGATCATGCTAAGGAATCTACCACAATTTTTGAAGCTAAGCTCAGAAGTAAAGAGGAAAAATTGGAATCTCTATAGTCAAGAATTACTGGATTTAGAAATGCTTCGCTCTTAGAATTCCCATTTACTTCAAGAGGATTCCTGATTAAAGAAACCTTTAAAGGAGGAATCTGTCCGATTTAACGAGTTATCTTCTAAGGTTGCTTCCTACAAAGCACTATACACAGAAGATGCGAATTGGAGTTATCGTTGTGCAAGAAGGTAGATATCCTTGAAGAAGAAAAGGCCTCTTCGAATCGTGATAAGGTCAGTTTTGAAGAACAATTCTAGGTAGTGAATCTTCGGATCATGGATCTGGTGTAACAATTGGATGAATTTTATGTTCAAACCGATACTGAAGTATCTACTCGCATGTCCACCATGTAATCAGAGTTCGATAGTAGGTTGCAGGCAACTGTGAAGTCAGCCTGGGAAGGGACAATCTCTTGGTGTCAAAATAAGCTACATTCTAATTTCATGCACATGTATCTCACATGCAAAATAATATGGGGCTTCTCGGATTGTACTCGTATATATCGTGAGTTGGCTTTCAAAACCAGGTGTCAACACGAGCATAATTGATCCTCGTAAGATTATCAAGCCTCCGAATCCCGATCCTACTTGGCTTCCTCTCGTCCCAATATGTCTCATGGATCATCGATTCCTGGGCCAAGTAGGGGATCAAACAGTAATTCGATAACAAAGATTCTTCCAAGTTCAAGGAACAATAAAGAGGCTTCTTCCAACATTCCCGACCCTTAGGCATCTTTTAATTTTTGAATTTCAAAACTTTGAATTTCTTAGAATTTGAGCTTGTTATGTACTGAATTCTATGCATCTGAGATGTTACCAATCTCATGTTGTTTTTCTTTATATTCAATGGTTATTGACACATATTGGAGTTACATTTTGTTTATCACCCTTTTATGATTGGAATAGTGCAAGTCTCCAACTACCTGGCGGTTTTCTTAATTGTCTCTACACATGGCTTGAGGAGCATAGTGCATGCATTCTTTAGTGGGCAATCTAACCACCCAATATTCATTATGGTGTTAATGACGGGAGTGCGGTGACATTTTTCCTTATAAATACACCTTCCCCGAAACACAATCATTCCATCTTTTAATTCTTACTCGCTTAGTCGCTTTCTACACAATACATTTTTCTCTTCATACTTGCCTTCAAACTTTTTGTTTTTGCAAATGAATTCGCCACGGTCAAAAAGTAACTCTCCACCTAACTTCGCCCGCCAGTCTTATATTAGCTGGTGGTTCATGGATATCTACTCGCACTAGGAGGATAACTAAAGCTACCTTGATGGCGGACTTTAACCGCCGTAACTCCATGGCTAGCCCCCATCGAAATCAAAACTGACAATTTAACCCCGATGAGCTCCACCATTGATAATGTGTGTACTACCTTCTTGTGGAGAGAGACATATCTCCTTGCGGACTCTCACTTCTTTTCTACGATGTCCCCTTAGACACGAAATCCATGGTAAGTAGAGTTGATTTTTTGGCGATCCTTGAATCCCTAGAATTTGTGGTAATGTTGCTTACAGAATTTCAGTTGCAACTTGATCACTTCGATATCATTATCCCAGACTCAAAGCAGAGGGCATGTGATCCCCTTGAAGGCTTCTCGATTGTGTACTCCGACCAAGTTCGTTGTGGTTTGCATTTATTCTTGAACCATTTTCCACAAACTTAGTTCCACTATTTTGATCTCTCATACTCATTTAATTAACTCTAAATTCTTACCGTCATTTGATAGGCTACAGGGCTGCCATCTCCTAAACATAGAGGTTATCCCACATCGAGTATCCTCATATTTTATACTTCGTCCTTGCGCTCACGGGTTGCCCTTGTTTGGCTTAGTTCATCGAGATAACCACATGATGTTCACGATAGTTACTGCTAGACTGGTCACGAGGAGCTAGACTGGTCACGAGGAAATGAGGCTTTTTTACATGAAGGTCCGTCTTTGAAGGGTCTGTCAAGTCAATTAACAAAACTAATTGTTTCATCGACTTACAATTCAATTGATCTTCTCTAATCAATTAGACGCGACGCGAGGGGGGCTAGAGGCGTTGATCAAGTCATACCCGTTAGTGGCAGACACTTGATCATAAAATACATTCCATAATGTGAAGTGTCATTGTTTGATAGCATGTAATGAGTACAAGTGTATGTTATAGGGTTAGGCCATTTAACGCAAATTACTTTTGATGTCCCTCAAACTCGTGTGACATCAATTAATTTTATTTTGCTCGTCATTTCTACCACCATCTTTTTTTACCTTAACTGCCCCAGATCCATTTTTTCTTTATACCACCATTTTTTCTCGTCATTTTTTATTTCTATAAAGTGAAACAACAAACAATACAATAACACATATTTAAATTTTAATATATTGAAGTTAGATGGGCTAAAAAAGAAGATGATGCAAAACTGCTCTTTCATTCCTTCAGACCTTAATTTTATTTTACCCACGCAATCTTATAATTATTTTTACAAACATAACAAGAGAATTTACATTATTTTTACAATAGTCGTTGCGTGTGAGCAAAATGTGGATGAGCAAGCCAAACCACAAAGTAAACATCTAGATTCAAAGTCTGCAGCCCGATTAATCAAATTGAAACGTCTTTATAGCAAAAGAAAGAGAACACCTTTCCGATCTAAAAAAAACAAACAATTATCAAATGAAGCGACACATAAATCCAACTAAAATTTTCGAAAGAAAACACATAGTAAATGAAATATGACACTGGAAATTTGGAATGAACTGAAGCTAATGTTGAAGAGCCCAATCCACCACCATATGTTCATGTAAAAGAAGAGGAAGTGAAGATGCACGAGAATAATCAAGAGCCGATACCGCCAATTGAAGGTGTGATAACATTGAGGACTGAAGAAAAAAATATCATCCAATGTAATTAGATAAGCAATAGAAAAATCAATGAATTTGAGCTTTGGCTTTTTCATCAAAAAGGAACTGAAGATTTCTCCTAAGATGCAAGTAGCAAAGTTAAGTTATGTGTTCAAGTCGTTATTTGTTATTTTTTTTTTCAGATGGGGCACTATGAAAATAAAATAAAGATTTTGGTGTCAAATAAAGTAAAAAAGAAGTGAGAGTAGAAATAGCATTAAAAATTCTAGCTAATTGATGGTACACGTGTCATTGTAGTACTGGTTGTACATAGACTGGTACACATTTCTGGCACAGATGAATTAGGGCGCCTTGAACTAGAGACAAAGAACAAGAATTCCAACTTTCTAACCAACTATTTCCCCATCTTCCCATCTACCGTTAGTAATGTGATAATATCCTTATTAGTAGTCGAACTTCTTATTGTTGAGGACATGCGAAGTTTTTAGGAGTCTAGATAGGAACCTTTAATAGAGATGATATGGGCTATTATGTCGACTCATTACAATATGGAATAGCCCAATAAGTAAGTAAAGAAATGTTTCTAAACATGCCAAGTATTTTACATTTTCAAAAACATGTTGAGTGTATACTCGACAATGTCCATAAACTCGACATACTCGAGAAATTTGAAATGAGTCCCGCATCCCAAGGTCTATAAATATATCCATGTTTCGATGTTCAAGACAAGTTATTAATTGCATATCATTGTTCACTCACACACGACGAGCGTTTACACTTGACATACTCACTCGACGTACTCTCACTCGACATACTCACTCGACGTACTCAAACTCGATATGTTATACTAGCATAACTAGATACTCGACGTCTCAGATATTCAACATCTCGCATGAAATTTGACATATTGTCCAGATTTGACGTGTCCAGTTAGCCATCCAGCGTTAGAGTCTTCAGGTCTTCCGGACAAAAGTAATCGAAGATCAAGCCAATGAACTTAAATTAACATAGTTAGAATACTTCGTTTATTTTATAACTGCTTATGTGTAACGCAAACGAAATTGTACCAAATTAAGGGATTTTACGTCTTTTTCTTATTAGGGGACCACATTTGAAATTGTTATGTATTATATACCACTTAATCAAATAATCAATCAACATTTGAGAGCGAATGGCGTTAAAGCTGCATTGGCTTTTTTGGCATCACGCGAAAGGGGGGTAATTGCCGTGCAAAATTCAGTGTTCATTTGTACTTTATTAAAATATTTATGGGTTTGCTTGTAAAAAAATCTCTAAGTTTTGTCGTGGTTTTAGAACAAGACACAAACAGGAGGATTGATTTGAAGGCTTGGTTACTAGTGCATTAGAAGTTAACAATAGTACAGGTTTATGTCTTTGGTTGGTCCCTCCAATTTCCCCTTGATTAATCACGTGACCCTTTTCGTTTCTTTATTTAGCTTTTTGTCCTTTTCCCTATTAAATTATTGAAGTCCCACGGGAGAAAAATAGAAACACGACACTAATAAACAATTGATTCAAAACAACATTGCTTATTAAGAACTTAGCACACTCTATTTGAAATTCTTGGCACAGTGAGATAATTATTGTTTGTATACCATAAAATATTTTTTCTTTTCCTTTTCCGTTTGTATTCCCATATAAATGGACAAATAGGTGGTGAATATTTTGAGGCACAAAGGTAAATATTGTTTAGCCTAGGGGACGAACATAGACTGATATACCAAGAGGGAGCACCAACATTGACTAGTCATAATTTAGCCAACAGGTGTGTGTAATAAAAGGCCACTGCATCCGTAGTACTACGGTACTATTATTACTGTTCATTGAACTTATTAATCCCTTTGCTCCAAATCCAAAAAAATGATGGAAAAATATCTTTTGAAAAAAGCAAAAGAAGAAAAGTACAAAATTAAAGCCTGTCACCCCTCTCTCTACTTATATAACTTCTGATTATGTAACTTTTGTTACTAGTTTTGAAAAAGTGAAAGCTATTAGATCAATATACATATTGCGTCAGTGTATCTGATGAATATTTATGGATTCGGATATTTAATGTGGATATTCAGTTCACTAAATGCTAGAAATTACGTTGTTTATGATTTATTTTAAGATTTTCCTAAGGTAATTTGTAATAATTATTATAATATTAGTGTTGTAAGTTTGTTTTTTCTTTGAGTTAAAAGGCAAAAAGAAATATAGACATAAACGGTCTACTGAATTTTTTAACTTATGACTTCATCAAAAAAATAATCTAATTTTATGCCCCTAATTTATCTAAAAATAAAAAACATATTGATAAATATTTCAAAAAGATACTTTCTTTTGAACGAAGCTGTTGTTTTCTCTTTTGGGTTATTGGGATATAAAGCTGAATGCTCAGTGTAACAAATATAGCCCAGTACCCGCAAGTTCAACAAATGAACCATATTTTTTTCTTTTTCAATAGATGCACCATTCTTTCAAATAATATTGCAAAAATCCTTGTGGCCAGCAATCTACCACGTTTTTTTTTTGTTTTTTTACTCAATATTATTAGATAAAAATATAAATAATTTATTTAATATAGAAATAAATAGTGGAGCAGCTCAGGCAGCCACCATGTTTTGTCGATTTTTCTGATACACTTTGCACTGTATGTACTTTTTTCCAACACTGACGCCTACACAACTCTACAGTTCCAAAATCATGTGGTGATATTTAAAGACCACAGCTGAATCGCTGATCATTTTAATTATATCTCAAAATTATTTTTTCCTATTAATATTAATTATTATATATACTCATTTTGTAGTTTTCTGATTACAATCCAACGGCTGGGACGAATTTAAGATCTTCTACTAACGGGTCTTGATGCTCAGTTCTGAATCTGACCAATACGGATATTGTAGTTTAGCCATGCCAGCTGTATGGTTGACACCTGTTACGCCGCCGTGCCGTAGAGGCAGTCCGTGACTGCTCCGCCGTGTGACCAAATTACAACCAATTATTGGCTGTCACTTGATACGAATAGAAGTGTTTTTTTTTTGTGACATGCGAATCTTTTTGATTGAACTAGTCCGTGTGATTGAGTTAGATTTGATTTGCATCTAGTACCAAGATAAAAACCGGATCCATTAGTCCAGTTCAACACGGTTGTACATTTATAGGAATTTGATTTGAAGTTTGGACAACTCAATTATGTTTCTTAAATTATTGGCACTTTCTATTTTTATTGATATACAACATTAATATTGGATGAAATACTTTCAAATTATTTAATTAATTGGGTTTTGGAAAAGAGTGTTCTTTTTGAAATGGATTGTTGGTCTAAAAAATAGAGAAGTGCATAAATTATTTTGTACTTTGGGCCGGTAAAAGCGGTCTAGTAATACAGGCTTGGGTCAGCATAGATATTTCAAGGCCTACACCAGCTACAACATTTACGACACGTTTGGATGCCCTTGACCTTCAAAATATTCATTATTTAATAGCATATTAGTATGTCCATCGGCCCACATTAAATAATATCAGCTAAGAAGGTGAGATAAATTAAAGGCCAAAAGTACATACATAGCCCACCTAATATCGGGCTCCCATTACTAATTAGTACGAAAATTTAGCAAACCAAACACTATATTAACCCACCATATTTAGTTAATAAGGCATCTTAAGGGCATCCAAACGTGCCGTTAGAGATTGTGCAATCGACATGTCGTTATACGATGAGGTGGTACAATAAATCGATTATTTTCACTAATACTCGATGGCAACATGGTTATTATGTGGTTATTTTTGATAATATAGAAAAATTGTTTTGAATAGAGCCTTAGTACATATGCTACTAATTTTATCATAATCGGTTAGTATTAGCGAAATGTATGTACCAATAAATAGTTACTTATATGTAGTTATTTAAACACTCTTGTGTATTGTGTATGATAAAAAAAATGACGAAATAATCTAAGTGAAGAAGAACAAATGATGTAGAATTTCAAGACATGAGTTTCTATGACCTAGTTACTTGACGAGATGGAGTTTTTCCTTATGGACCGTGGTCTCTGTTTCAATTGCCATTGAGAATTTTTGATTCTCTTCTCCTATATTTGCAACAATGGTATCGACTTAGTGTGGTTTACTTGACTTGTGAGTTTTACAAGCTATTACGTGAGTCAGATAATTTACTTACTATGCGTTATACATCGAAAAATATTGAAAAGTTTTTATTTTTAGTTACATTACAACAATATTTTGAAGTATATTCGAAATACCAGTGCAACAACAATTTCAAAAAAAACTCAAAGTATGTCAAAAAGCTGTCGAAATATTACGAAAGTCTATGCAAACTGCAGTCAGTTTAGTGTCCGACTCCGAAATTGTTTTGCGCATAAGTCGTTGACATTTTTACTTGTGGGCCGACCTTTGAATTGGCTCCAGCTAAGCCCAAATCAGAATAAGTTGGACCTAGGTAATTATTTGTTTGTTGGGCCGATTGCCGCCATTTCTTAAATGTTGTGTTGGTAATTGGTATCATCAGTATCACACTACCTGATGGCTGATAGGCGCCGGTGAGAACTCCGGCATGGCTGACGGCGGCGATCGCCCCGGAAAATACTCGTGCGGAACAGCAAGCGAAACCCTAGAATGGATCCATGCGATCAGAGACTTCATAAAGCCTTACAGATTCTTCTTAGATGCTCACGTCGTCAATTTCTTCCAGGCAATTAAATACGACATTTCTAAAATGTTATATATATATATATATGTATCTATTGATTACCTGTCTTAATTGCATAAGAATGTGATTTGAGCTCTGTGTGTTTTGTTGTGGATATTGACAGGAGAGACTGTGGGAAGCAGTTGATAAGGAGTGGATGGATTGTTTAAGTAATGAGCCTGTGGGGAATCTGCTGCAACTCCCCTGCGGCGTGGTTCAGGTAAAACACGATTATTCGTTATCCGATTGTGTTATCGAGTGTACTTATTTAAGTTGTATGTTGAAAATTTACGAAGATTTTTGCAATCTGGATTAAAGTTAATATATATATGTAGTGCAATGCGCACCCTAACGAAATTGTGTGTTGCTCGGAATTATATATACTACATTCACATGTTAGGCTTAACTCACTGACACGTCTAGCGATGAGGTTGAGATTTTGAAGGCTGGAATAGGATGTTTGCTTTGATAGTTTGTTTTTAAGAAGAAAAAGTGTAGCATGCTACTTGTGATGTGAAAGCAACCAGCGTCAGTTGGTTGATGCAATCTTAAGCAAACACGTGTATCTAATCTAGCTATATGTACTTCTGTTGAAAAGGTTACGAAGATTTTGCAAATTTATATAGCTGAATGATGCGAATTTAGCGCGGGCCACATTTGACATCGTGTTTACAAAGGATCCTGATCTGCTCTGTATGCGTATGATGAGGGCACATAACTTGGGAAAAAAACAAAACCTTCCTGTTTCTTTCTTTTGGGAAACCATCAGACCGTATAGAAATCGAGCTAAGGGGTATAGGTCATGTAGCAGCAACTAGTATATTTCATAATCTTTGTCAGTGTCTTAATATTTGAATGCTTAAGAAATAAGACATCATCAATCTATTAGAACCTGGGCTAGAAGCATAATTCCGAAAGTGGCGTTTATTCTCTGAGTTTTTTCTTGCCCCTTCGATATGGTCATTGGTTCGTAATTATGAAATAGAAGCAAGATTCTGTGCTTTTTTGTCTACAAGAATGAGATACTTTTGGTTGTCCCTGTTTAAGTGATCTGCACGAGTTATAATGCGTTTGTTGCATCCAAAACTTAAGAGTATTGACATAAATCAAATGTTATGGAGCTCAGTTTATTAACTTAGTCCATCTTGGTTGTGATGATTATCATTTGACGTATTCATGATGCCAGGATCATTGGCCTGATTCACTTCAAAAGTTTGTCCTTACATTACGGTCCCTGTCTTTTCCTCGAGATCAGGCAGATTTACAGGAGGTATGTCCCATTAACTCCATTATCTATTTTAATCATGTCTTTTTACAGCATTATATTGTAAACCTTCTCAACTTATTAATGGCCAACTCCTTCTGGCTGAAGATGCTTAAGTCCTATTTGCTTCTGCTATTAAAAATTAATGTTTCCAAGAGCTTATAGAAGTGGCCATCTTCATTTTTTTGACTAAAAGTCGGATTGTTTGCATAATTTTAAAAAACGACATAATATTTAATGAGAATTGTGTTTTCAGAAAAAACACTCTAAAATACTTATACTTCCAAAAGAAGTTTGATAAGCGCTAAGAAGCACTTCAGATCCAATTTCTTTGCTTGTGCTCTTTGTAATCTTTTAAGACAAGTAGAGGCAAATGTCAGTGATACAAACTATACAAAGTGAAGTGGGCCCAAAAGCCAGTAAGCCTTTTTATTAGCATTTGCAAGCACCATTTAATTAGTGTTCTAAAGGAACATGGTGCTATTTTGCTTGGAAGGGTACAAGAACCTCTATAGTCTGGATGGAAACCGATTCACTGCAGCCTGGCTTTGTTTTTTTTAAAATATTTTCTTACACTTTAAGAGGAAACATATGTGCAACTTCATAAAGTATGCCATGATCAATTTTTAGTTAGTTAATCGGTTTGTCTGTGCAGGCTTTTCCAGGTCTGAGAGTGGCCTCACTGAATAGTGTCATTACCCAAGGCATGAATCAGAAGAAAAAACATGAAGTATGCCATGATCCATTATAACCCCGTTTTAGCTCGTTATTTTTTCAGTTCCTTGGCATCACTGCTGCAACACATATCAACTTGCATATGCTTACCAAGGCATGTTCTTGGGTGGGGGTGGGGGTGGGGGTGGGGGGTGATAAATGAGATGACTGTTAACCATGTGTTACTTGAGTTAAACGCTTAAGATCCTACTGCATTCTTGATATCTGTAGTTTTCAATAGTTGAGATCCAACTGGTCAAATATATAGTTGTATAATTTCTACATCATCTCTTATATGTCAGTGTTCCAAGTGCAAATTTCAATTAACTTCTGGAAGATACAGAAACAAGTATTGCATGAATGAAAACACGTGGCTTTAGAAGTCAATATAAAGCTTTTGGATTTATCTTGGAATTTAAGTTTCTGGTATTTGGGTTGGTGGCTCACTAGGTACTTGGTTTTTGTCGGAACAGATAGAAGTGCTTGCTGCTGTTATCAGTTCTGTTGCTAAGAGAGTGGGAGTCAACACAATTCTGGATATTGGTTCTGGTCAGGTGCGGATCTTTTTTCATTTTCCACAGCTATCCTTCTTTTTTGATCGGTATTGCATTCCGTATCTCGAAATATACGCGTGGAGTTATGGATTTGTTTCCTTAAAGTATTTTGTATTACTCATCAGATAGCGTTTGAATGTGATTTGGTTTGTGTCCTTTTTATAAGACTCTAAATTGTTCCATACACTTTACTGAGTCCATTAAATTTGTATTCTAGGGATACCTTGCTCAAGTTCTCTCATTTGAACATGAACTTCCTGTAATGGCAATTGATGCATCTTCACACCATGGAAGCATCACCGATGCACGTGCCAAGCACATCGAGAAGTACTATTCATCCAGGAAGCGTGAAGCTCGGTATGAGATTAGTTTTTATGAAAGAAATCACCTGTTGTTGGTCTTCATCTTTTGACATGCACATTTCATATTTCTCTGTTTTTTTGTCAAAAGTGAGCACTTTCTCAGTGGCTTTTCAAAAAAAAATCACGTGACATTGCAAAGAATTGCACTGACTAAGCAATCTTTGTTTATCTTTAAAACATGTTTTGTTCATTTATCTGTAGCGTCAAGTGATCAGTGTTTGCTTTACTTTAACTTTAAGTCTCAGTTGTGCCTTATGCATACTTAGATATATAATCCATAAGAAAAACCATCTCATTCTTGACTGAATGACTGGGATTCTTGCTATGCTTGATAAGTGAGAATTACGACTATTACGTAAGATACTTGAGGAGGTATCCACATCTCCTGCCAGAATACTGTTTTTTCTATACCATTACTGTTCATTACTTAACCACGATTTCTGCATCTCCAGTCGTAAGGATGGATAATGTGAAAATGCTTTTGTCCCTTGATTTATTTCGTTACTAGTATACCTTTTTATTTTTGCATCTTCGATGATTTTAAGTTTGTAATATTAACTTTTATTTACTGAATGTTCATGAACTCTATCCTTCACAGATTTGGTACTTCAAAAGAAAGTCATTAGATTCTTCAAACCAATTTTACAAATTCGCATTGAGCATACTGTGTAGAGCTTGTTTCTTTTGCTTCTTTTGTGGGCCTACACTTGACATTTCTACGCTTTAGTAAGTTGCCACCAAGCTTTGGTATTGAATTGTCTATTATAATGGCTTCTTATCGAGCTGTGACATGCTAATTGCATGTTCTTTAATGGGATCATGTTGTTTACACGGATTAAGTTATTTCTGGATTGTATCTGCTATTCCCGTTGCCCGATTGAGGGAACCCTCTTTTTTTGGTTGAGCTTCTGTATCATGTGGATTCTTTCATCAGATCAGAAAGTAGAGGTTTCAGCATTCCGAAAACAGTCACGTGCCAGGTGGCCTCACCTGCCATGTTGAAAGCCATCAGCAGCTCATTTTTGCAAGTTGATGATTTGGAGAAAGCAAAACTTTCCAGAGATAACATTGAAAGAAATCCTTCGGAAGTTATTGCTCAAAGTGAAGCACCCTCGCTCTTTAGAGCAAAAAGCAAGTCTTCCGTTGTTCTAGCGGGACTTCATGCCTGCGGAGATCTTTCAGTGACAATGCTTAGGTAAAAATTACATTCTATTGATGATTGAAGTTCTTCGTCAAGTGGTCCATAGACACATTTCATATCCCATTATATTGTTGTTATGTTGTATACTATTTTAGCAGATTTTGCTCAGTGAACCCCATATAAATAAATTGTTTTCCCCTGTTTTTGGTTGCTTACTACTAGTTACCAATATCTAGGACATTCATGGAATGTGATGAAGTTAAAGCAGTGATCAGTATTGGCTGCTGCTACAACTTACTATCTGAAAAAGGTGTCAAGGAGACTGATAGTCAGTGTGGTTTCCCAGTGAGTGCAGGCGCCATATCTGCTGGTTTGCTGCTTGGAAAAAATGCTCGTGATCTCGCCTGTCAGGTCTTATACATTATCACTTGTTTTCGCATCCTAGATTTCATTGCCGAGTAGTTTGCTGTTTTTATTTAATTTGGATTATTGTGTTGGAGTCTCTTACATTAACCTTCTTTTAAGTATGCTGCTGACCTAGCTTCAAATATCTAGTGTGCAGAGAGATGGAAAGGCTTGGGAGAAGCTGCTGGACGTCATAATTTTGAGCTTCATGCATTTCGTGCTGCCTTTCAGATGGTAAACTATTCAGGACATGTTAGAAGAAGTTTTTGCCCACCCGAGATCTATAAAAAGTATTTAGACCTATTAAAAACTGTCTAGATTTTGTGATCACAACTAGCCAATTGTTTGTTGTTATAACTTTTTAGCTAACGTGGCTAAGTTATGACAACAGCTTTATGAATTTTGGTAAGCTCCCCTATTCAGGAATGATGTACTCCAATTTATTCTGTTGTCTTGTAGATCTTCTAACTCTCAAGCTCTGAAAGACTTTGTCTTCAGTTATTGATTAGGATGTAAGTGGTCTTTTAGGATGGCATCCATCAATTTCTGGCACTGATTTCAGCTAGCTAACACACGTACCTTTTAATCAGAGGAGCTCTACTAACCAAGATGTTTTACTTTTTGGAGGTTCTAACTCGATACTACCCAGAAATTATTATGAGACATCCTTCTATTGGGCGACAAGGAAAGACTTTGCGGCGTCAACATAATAGAAGGATCCTGGAATCGAGGGCAGATAGGACTGAATCTTTCTCGGAAACGAATTGCAAGTCAGATGTTCTTGCTACCAAGAAAGACGAAAATGGTAAATATTCCTTATGCTCATTTTCCATGTTAGAAAAGTTTTAAAACTGAACTTGATATGTTTTGCTAGAGTGATCTGACAATTTGATATTCCGAATTATGCACTTGAGGTCGACGTCCAGTGTTAGTGACTCTTAGCTGCAAATTCTTGTTTTAAGAACAGCTATTATTTTACTGTAAAAGCTGCTACGAAAATGTGAATATGAAACTAGCACACTAATTACCTGCTTATTTAGCAATTTCAAATCATCTTCAAAGGACTTTATATATGAATTTCTAGATTCATTTGTTTTAATCATGTTCTTCAATGATGTTTCTGTAGGTTCAACCTGGGTTGCAGAGGCTGCAGATCTTTTGCCTAGCAGACCTTCATACCAAAAATCTCCAAATGAGGTCTCTGTTTCTGTTGACAAATGTCTCATGTTCATGAAGTTCTGCAAGTCTGGGCTAGGTCGTCTCGGTATCCATGATTCACAGGACAATGAGTTCTCAGGGTTGTGGAAAGAAGCTGAACCATTTTATGTAAGCTTGTTCTCCACACGTTTGCAGTTTTTCGTTTACAGGAAATCTCGTTAGACTCGGTAGATCATTCCCATGGTTTTGTTACATGAACTATTCCTGCTACCCTATGTTTGCTTCCCTGATATACTGATATGTAATGTGTTTTTCTCTCTTTCTGAAGGCATTCGTGTGTACTAAATGACTGCAGGGACTTGTTGGACCATATTGGACACTTCGAGCCGCTTTAGGACCGGTTTTGGAGACGTTGTTGCTTCTTGATAGATTGTTGTTTCTGCAGGAGCAGGGCCATAAGCTTGAGGCAGTTATGCTGCCTTTATTTGATCCTGTATTATCTCCAAGAAACGTGGCTTTAATTGCTGAAAAAGGGTGAAACATCTGATCCAACCTGTATATTGAATGACCAAGGGGTAGATGAAACTACTACTGTTTGCATACATGTGACATCTGAGATGTAATGCAGGCTATCATTGTTTTGTAAATCTTTAAAACTCCCTCTTTCCTATAATTTGGCGACCCAACATTGTTTTTCCTTTTACACAGTTGTTGAGATGTCATTCAGATTCTTATAAGACTTGAGGATAACTGTTATTTATACTGTATGAGAAGATTCGGCAGCACGACGCAAAGTTCCCTTGTCGAGCGTACCATGCTGGTCAATGCTTGTTGGTGCAGCCGTGCAGGTCCTTGAAACCTAAGGTATAGTTTGCATGTGCTCTAAAGGTCCAAGCATCTTTTTATTATATGAACAGGCTTGAAGTCTAGTTTTAGCATATACAGTTCTCCTTTACATTTACCTCAGGCAACAGATGAGAACTCCCCTTGATGTTGTTTTGAGGAAGTGTGCAGTTGCTAACAAAAACTCAATGCAAATTCTGTGGATTAAAGTAAGTTGCTGGTCTTTTATGTTTTTCTTTAACCAGCATTAAATCTGTATCGTCTTTTTAATTTCTTATGTAGCTGTTACGAGAAAGATAAGTTGCAGTTATTTCATAAATACGTATAGCCACAACAACAATCAAGCATGTAATCCCAAACCATGAATGAATCACGTCGAGTCGTGTACATGAATTCGCTGTAGTATATCTTCATTTAGGTCTCTTTGGTTCATGTCGTTCCGTATGAAGCTCAGAGTCGTGTACATAAATATGTATATGCCATAATACGTAATTATTTGGTTGAGGACATACATTATATCAAACCGTTTGGACAGTAAAAATTCTTTTGAAGGAGTACATTGATAGTTCAGTTTTTCTATGTCCTAATCCACCGATCTTTCAAAACATAGTGCGGGCAGCATGGTTATAATTTGTTATTTGTAGGAATGTATATTGATTTTCAGATATTATGACACATACTTTTCCAAATGGTCCTCAGTGTTTATGAAATCCACGTGTAATGTCTTGAGTTGAAGACTGTAATTCAACTGTTTACGCCCATGCTTTTGGTTCATTCCTTATTTGCGCTGATACTGTTGAGGCCGATATAGTCATATTGCTTGGAATATAACTTTTAAATTTTGATTTATGATAAAGTCTGTGGCTCTTGTGATTATTAGAGGACAAATTTAGTAAATATGCAGTGGATTATACCGGTCAATATGTATTTTGGATTATACCGGTCTATGTGGATTTTTTTTTCTTTACCCCCCACCCCGCTGTCCCTTGTGGCTGGTAGAGAGTTGTTAAGCAGTAGATTACTAATTTAGTGGCTAATTAATGGTAACAAAAAATACCAACTTGCAAAGAAACTATTCATATATAATGACATCTGTTGCTCAGTCTTTACAAGTTGCATCTAGTTACGAAATGCACATAGACATTCTTTTTTCCTTCTGTTTAGTTAGGTACCGCTTTTGAGCAAACTGTGAGAACGGTTAACAAATTTAAAATGACAATTTGTTTAACTGTTTGTTTATCGGATAACCTCGAGGGGACCCTTTTGTTTAACTGTTCTTACTGTTTTAATTACACTATTGAACTTAAAAGTTTCAAACTTGACGTTGAATTGTTATTTCAAACCCCTTTATGGAGTTTTTGCATATTCATATAGTTTGAAGATTTCATCTATTTATGTGACTTAATGGAAAGAATTTTAAGTCTTTGGTACTTTAAGTGGTGTTGATCTATAATAGCTATATGTAAGTAGTGTTTTGAGTCTTCTTTTTATGCCAAACCGTTTTTAATTCTCATTATCACACTTTGCTCCACTTTTCTTGTGTTAAAGTTGGCAGCAGTAAAGGAAAATCATTTTATGCAACCGTTGCATGATAATATGGTGCATAGATTCAATTAGTAGTGTAAATACATGATACTATAGTTAGATTATGGTAAGGTTAATGCTTGAATACTAAGAAAAAAGTATTATTGTACGACGTCATCTCTTAAAATTTTCATAAAGAATTTTGTAAAGAATTGGTTGCACGTGTTTGTGGTCAAGTAGAAGATGTCGTTTGGACAAGATAACCTGAAAGGTTGCCATCACAGTAAAGGTTGATATATCTGAACTATTCAAAGTACTTGGACATTAAAGGTACTTAAGTACTTTTCTATCTTATTTTGCCAGATAATGTGCATCGCAGAAGTAGCTTTTATCAGTTTCCACAAACGCCAAAAATGTAATGTTTCATAATCAGCATTTGTGGTGAGTGAAAATATCCCAGTTTCTAACTCAAAAAAAAAAAAAATCCCAGTTTCTAATCAAGAGAATCACGCCTTTTAAAAAAAATAAAAATAAAAATGTTAAAGATAGCGAATCATTAACCAAAAATAGATATCACTTGTCATTGTCTTGCTAATCGCTGTTAAAGATATCTCAGTTAAAATATCCCAGTTAATCATTATCAGCATTTGTGGTGAGTGAAAATATCCGAGTTTCTAATCAAGAGAATCACGCCTTTTAAAAAAATCAAAATAAAAATGTTAAAGATAATCATTAACCAAAATAGATATCACTTGTCATTGTCTTGCTAATCGCTGTTCATTTAATTCATGTGTATTTTAAGTTTACTGCATCATTATTCAATTTTTAAATTCTTTTGCCCCATGTGTAACCTCCATGTTTCATTCGTAATGGACTTAGTTCTAGTAGCTTTAGTTTTCTAGTATAATAATACCCAACTTTTCTGATGCAAAAAATAGAATTTAACACCCCGAACTGCTTCAAATAACGTCTATTTATTTTCATTAAATATATTATTATTTTATCGAGAGGACTGGGTATATAATATGACAAAAGATGAGCTTTAAAAGCTCAAATTTAAGGACGTAATGCCCATTACAGGAGCACTTTTGTTGTACCAAATGACCCAAATTTAGTGTCACCTAGTACAAGATAAAAGTATAGTAACGGTATGAGCACCTAAACCTACGAACGCCAACACGACTTCTTTTTGGACAATGCTGAGGCACGATACACAATCGTTAAAATATGTAACCACACTTTTGTCTTTTCTGATTTGTATCCATTAGTGTGTGTGTGTGTGTATATATATATATATATATATATATATATATATATATATATATATTATAGGCTGGGAATGATCTACGTAGCGTCATCGAAACCTTGTGGACCTTCGTTCTAATACGAAATTCCTTTGTTGACTTCCTACTTGATCTTTTATAAAAAAGAAGACTTTAAGAATACCCACAAAGTTCAACTCCTGAAAAATAAACCACTACTCAAAAACATTTGCCAAATAAATCAACACTTGCACACACTGGCTACTCGTTCTTTCGTTTCTTCGTTTTTCTGTATTATGAAGGCATGTATAGAAGCTACCAATATTCCTTATCTTGTTCTTTATTAAATATCATCTGAACTTTTCATAAACAAAAAATATCAGTTGATCATCGTTTTTCCTCTTTGCTTACCGTTGCTGTGGCCAAGGAGAAAGAAATGAGCAGTTTGAGTAGCGTGGAGGCGAAACTGCCGCCTGGATTTAGGTTCTATCCAAGAGATGAAGAATTGATATGCGATTACTTGATGAAATGGATCAGTGGATGCCCTAACCATATTCCTTCAATGATCGAAGTTGACCTTAACAAGTGTGAGCCATGGGATATTCCTGGTAACAACTTCTAAACATCATATATTATTGATGATCATCCATCATATATCATCTTAGTCGTTAAGGAACGTCTGTGACACTTTTTACGTGTCAATAGATGTGATTCTGATACGTGTCTTCGATCTTAATACATGACACATGTGTCTAATTAGACGATTTTGCTGTGTTAGTGATAAGGATCAAAGATCCTATCAGATGTTCTAGCTAATTCGAGTTTATAACGGACTCCTAAGAAAAAGAGATAAGAAAGAGAATTTAAACTAAATAACTTTTGATTTATTCTTCTTATTCTTCAATACACACGGCCATTACATTTATATACACAATTTAAATAGCCTCTAATAGCTACTACACGGATAAGGCATAATCACTAATTAACCACTCCATATTATCCAGAAGAAGATAATAATAATAATAATAATAATAATAAGAAGAAGAAGAAGAAGAAGAAGAAGAAGAAGAAGACAGTTGGGTTGGGGACCGTATCAGTTAGTCTGTTGGTATATTACTTTGTTTTGACAAACAAGATCACATATATGATTATTCATTTAATTACCTTGTATAGTTGAACCTAGGTCCTCATGTTACAGTTAATCTCATCTCAACCCGGATTTTATGATAGTTAAAATGGTTAATCATCACTCTTCATATATATATTTTTTTAATTTCTTTTCCTTTTCCATCACAGTCGTGTATAAACTTGAAATTAATTCTTCATTTTTCAAGAAACATCTCCACTACGTCTAGTTTCATAATATATACACTCATGGTAATTGGTTATTGGCGAATTATTCTTTTCCATATCATCATGAATCATGATGGGACAAATCAATTTATTGATCAGATGCGTGTACGTAACTAATTACATAGTAAATGATTTTTTACTACTAGCTGTCTTAGTAATTTATTAGTCTTTAAGGCTTTCTCTAAAAATCATTTCACTGAAACCGTGAGACGCTATCTTTACAAACTCTAGGTAATTTTAGTTTACTTATTTTAATTTTAATGTGGGAGCAGAAACTGCATGCGTTGGAGGCAATATATGGTATTTTTACTCTCAAAGGGACAGGAAATACGCAACCGGGTCGAGAAAAAACCGTGCCACGGTGTCGGGTTATTGGAAAGCCACCGGAAAAGACCGACCCATTATCCGAAAAGGAATCCTTGTCGGAATGAGAAAGACTCTGGTATTCCACCAGGGCCGGGCTCCAAAGGGAACAAAAACCGATTGGGTTATGCACGAGTTCAGGCTCGAGGGAACCAAGAGGACCGGCGCAAATACATTTAATCCGGTTCAGGTAAATCTGTGCATCTTGATACATCAAATTCAATCACTACAATTATTTCACGCAAATAATATATCTCTTTTTTATTATGCGACATATTCATGATTAACAAAATCTTTAAACCTAATTTAACTAAGTATAATTTCGTAATTTCAATCATATTAATTAAATAATTGCCAGTGAAATCGTTAATCATAGCTGTCTAGATGTGAAAAATGTTGAAACTAGACTAATCAAAAAAGTCAAGTTGATGATGATATAGATTTTCATACCTATATTGATCTTCATCAAATTGTCAATACTAGGGACATTATTAAAAAAAAAAGTATAAGTTACAGGCTGTTTCATGTAGTAAAGTAAAGATTGTTGATGTAACCAAGAAAGAAAAAACAAATATTGTTGAGAATATCTGACTTCTAGCTGTCTGGTTAATGTGTGACGCCAGTTAGTTATTTTTTTTTTTTTTTTTTGATTTAAAAAAAAAAGTAGTCTTATATTCGAAATAATACGTTTGTCTTTTGTGCTTTCCTGGAGTTGAGCCGACATAAAGTAGGATCTCCTTTTTTTTTTTGATAACTTAAGTAGGATCTCCTTACATCATGAAACAAACAACTCTTACCAAAAAACAAACAACTCTTATCCCGACACTGAAGAATCTTATTCAAGCAGCCAGAGTCCATGACGTTGCAAACCCCCCCCTAAATTAGATCTGAAAGATGGAAATGCAAAAATGTGTCTAAATCAAAGAGTTGGATTTGGGTTTAACGGGTTCATCCCTATACATTAATATAGTCTTAAGAATTTTAATTCCTAAGTTAAATTTCATGTAATTAACATGCATAGTAATACAAATGCAGGAGGACTGGGTTCTATGCAGAGTGCTGAACAAAAAGATATCAGAAGTAAAGCAAGGAACGGCTAATACTGGTTGCAGTTACTTTCCAACTAACGAGACATCTTCGTCTATTAATACTAATGAGGAATCATTATTATTAATGGAACCCTACAACAATTTAACGTCATTTGATACAGAGCAAGTGCCCTGCTTCTCCATTTACCCTAGTATTACCCAAAACCAACCATGGCCTAATTTCGACCGTTCAGTACCACATGAGCTATTGTTGCCAAATATGCACGATACAGACACGTGGACATAGATGCATAAAGGCATGAATATGACGACACGGATTTCTCTGAAACAAATTTCTAAAATTTGGCGTGTCCGACATACAGATGAGGAGGTGATTTTTCGGAATATTACCCACCAACTATATATAGACTAATTCATCATGGATGCGAAAGTTCGAGGAGTATACTATATATACTATACTGCCTAGCTGATGGATCTTGGGTTTTGTTCAATGTTACATTTGGGAGGAAATTAAATTCAGACAGTACTTGTCTTTCTAGCTACAGAAAAGTGGGGCTGTCTTCCACGTGGATATATGTATATAGATTAGTATTATAGTTATACTATTTGTGATTTGCATGGCAAAATCTGTTACTATATGGAGGTTTATTTGAGACATATGTATTATTGATTATAATTCCAGACCCCATGAATGTGTCGGGAGCTGGCTACATAAGTTGTACGTTAGTATATTGTGTTTCTATTATGATTCTTATGTAGATCATAATTTGTTTCGTCTCGCCTAATTGTTGATGTACAAGTTCTTCTCTTTTCTCTTCTGTTTTAAACTCGTTGAAGTACATGTTCGACAAGCGCATGTGCATGTCCTTGACTTTTGATTGCAAAATATGTATATGTATTTTAGTTTGCTTTAGGAAAACATTATAAAATCGTAGTGGTGCCATGACACAAAATCTTGGTTTTTGCAATTACCGTGCATGTCTAATGCTCACGTTTATTGTGCATTGGGGCTGTGTACTACTATATACGTAAAAATAAAAGCTTTCAATACATCTCTTTGGACTAAGTTTTTTTTTTTTTGGGGGCAAAAAAATTGTATTAAAAGGTGAAGTACTACTGCAAAAGAGAGAAGGTTACAAGATACAGTCCAGTGGATTATGATAATAAGCTAGTCAATAATAGAAAAAACAAAGTTATTAATACTATGCCGACTTAATTCCCATTGATTAGATTCAGCTTTAATCTACCACTTGGTGGGAATAGGTCTGACGAAGATGCTCAAATGCTAAAGTCAAGTTTTAGAGAATTAGATCATAGTATACTCAAGTTGGTTAAGATGAGTAGGTCAAAGAAAAAATAAGGAGATATTTATAGATTTTAGTCTATCCCCGAAATCTTCAACCAGTCGATCCACGAGCTACGACCCTACAAGAGTCGACGAAGCTTCAACCATTTCTTGATGGTGGAAATGACTGTAGATCAGAGAATATTTTTGATCCACGCATCAAGAGGTTCCTTTGTTGTCTGCGTCTAGTCCTCTATTCCAAGTCATGTTATCAAACTTACATGGCTCAAGATCCCCTGAAGTTCTTTCGACTGAAGCCATAGGTTGAGCCTCAACCTAGGGCTACGATCATTTTTGGTTCGGCTTATTGTTCCCTTGCATCTATTTAAATGAGAAATGTCATATTGAATATCACGTGTTCCATATACAAATATGGTATGTCATTATTGGTGTTTGATGAACATTAGAAAAAAGTTCTTTGCACCATCAGCTGGTCGTCTTTGTCGATTTTAGTGGGGGTCATGATGACGTGTAAGGTTGTTCATTGTTTTGCATATAAGTCGAAATTGAACCAGACCAAATAAGATAGCATGGTTCGGTTTAAACGGCATGGTTTGGTTCGATTAAACCGGAAAAAAAAATAATTAAAACCAAATGAGAGAAATGGTTCAATTTTGAAAAAAAAAGTCATTTTTTTAAGAAATATTGTATTACCCTCTTTTGTTTTTATTAAAGTTGAATTAAATTTATATTAGAGTAGATTAAATATTGTATTACCCTCTTTTTATTTAAATGCGGTGTTGTAAACTTTGAGGCATGGGTTCAGGATTTTGTTTTAACCCGTTAATATTAAAAAAAAAATACATACAAAGCTTAAAGAGACAAAAAAATACACATTACACCTAAAACACATACTACGGCTAAAATTTACCAAAATAACTATACGATATACGTAAAACGTCATTTTTCTATTTTTAGTTAATTTGTTTTGTCCAGGAACCCGTTTTCGACAATGGATACCACTTTTTCAAGTAAAAACAACAATCTAAGCATAACGTAAAGACTTTAGTCTTTACGCCAAAGTGATTTTTGGCGAATTCTAACATTTGGAGGCTAAAAACGCCATTTTCCTATCTTCCACTACAACAAATCGGATCAATAGCATGGAAAGTCTTGCATCCGAATTTTTATTTTCGGATGGGGAAAAAAATTTGTTTTGTCCATTAAGTTGGCTACCTCGCCATTTTTGTCCATTATTTTGGCAGTCCACCAAATTTGTCTATTATGTTGGTATTTTTAACCAATTTTGTCCAGGTTCCTAAACTGCGGTGGTTTCCGGCGGAATTAGTTGACGTGGCCACCGTTGACCACCCAACCCTAATTTTGACCACAAAAAATAAAAATAAAAAATATTTTACTCCACCTGGAAAAAATTTTTTTACTCCACCTGGAAAAAAATATTTTACTCCCGATGGCAAATCCTCCGCACCAAACTCCTTCGCGACAACAACGGCAGATTTCTCGTCTTCCGTGAGGAGCTGAATCAAGGAATCGAGAGCCTTCCGCTTGAACTCGATCCCCCCGATCTTGGAGCCTGGTGAAGAGGTCCCTGACGAAGAAGGCGAGGTCCTCTTTGGAGGAATTGGCGGCGTCGGGGCGGGAGAGGACAATGGCGGTGGACTGGTGGAGGACGCCGGAGCGGAAGAGGATGTCGAGGTCGTAGATTTTCTTGGAGAGCCAATCGGCAGCCATGTCGAGGTCGGATTGCATGAGGAGTTTGCAGGGGCGGCGCCACGGTGTGGCTTCAGCTGGGCTGAAGCCCGGTACAAAACTTTAAAAACTAGGTAGGGATATTACTTAACATTAAAGTTGTCTTGGCGCAGCGGTATTTCCCTACTCTTGCAAGGTGCAGGTCTTGCGTTCGATTCCCAACAAGAGCAGAGTTTATTTTTGCTATATTTTCTTTAAAATCAATATAACCAAAATGAAATCTCAATTCATTAATATTAATATATCACTAATTGCTTTTTCTTTAAAAAAGTAAAAAAACTAAAAAAAGTAATAAATATAAGAAAAATATCCAGTTTTAAATCTCTTTACACTTAAATTTTTTTACCCTTTTTAGGCTCAAACCGATACCAAATCTTGAGATTTTTAGTAAAAGTGTACTAAGTTATATTATTATATACAAACATTATACTAAATTTCATGTTTAAATTTTTTTTTAAGTATACAAACAGTATACTAATTTTTTTAGATAATATATTTATTTACGTGTATTTTTTATTGTATTGTACTTAATATAAGATATTTTTCATTTTATTTTACACTATATATATATATAAGTTAATAGCAGCCCGGGCTCCGAAAAAATCCTGGCTCCGCCCTTGGGAGTTTGCCGTGATTTCCGGCGCCGTCGGAGGAGTGGCGACTTAGGGTTTCGGTACGGCGGAGGGTGGCGAGTAGGGTGGGGAGGATGGGGAGGAGGAGGGGGTTATCGGACCAGTGAGGGGAATCGAAGATTTCGGCGAGGAGGTGGTTGAGGGAAGTGAGTTTGGTGCGGAGGATTTGCCATCGGGAAGTGAAGCACGTGATGGAGAGGGTGGAGTGGAGGAGGAGGCGGAGGAGCTATGTTATTTCGTCGAGTGTTTCGCGGGGAGGAGGCGGTGGCGCCGCCGGGGGAGTGGTGGCGGGATGCATCTTTTTTGGGATTATTGTTATTTATTTTTTGATCCTTAATCTTTTGAGAAATTCACAGGTGAGTTGAGTTGAGTTGGCAATTCCAGGTGGAGTAAATTTTTTTATTTTTTATTTTTGGTGGTCAAAATTAGGGCTGGGTGGTCAACGGTGGCCACGTCAGCTAATTCCGCCGGAAACCATCGCAGTTTAGGAACCTGGACAAAATTGGTTAAAAATACCAACATAATGGACAAATTTGGTGGATTGCCAAAATAATGGACAAAAATGGCGAGGTAGCCAAATTAATGGACAAAACAAATTTTTTTCCCTTTCGGATGCAAGATATTTAGAATCGAATAAATTCGATGCAATTATATTGCATCGAAAAATTCAGATGCAGCAACGCAGGCTGCATCAGAAAAATTCGATGCAAAGCTTGCATCGGATAAATCAGATGCAGCCTATTTAGGTTGCATCGGAAATATCCGATGCAAGCTTTGCATCGGATGATTCAGATGCAGCCACGTAGGCTACATCCGAAAAATCGGATGCAAAGTCTTTTGCATCGTATTTATCCGATGCAGCAATAAAAAAATTAAAAAAAAAAAAACAAATCTTGCATTGGATAAAACCGATGCAAAAATATAAAAAACAAAACCCACCCACTGTCCGTCGTTCTCCCCCCCCCCCCCCCCCCCCCGCCCCCCTACACACACACACCGTGACCACCGTTGACCACCCATCGTCGCCGGAAATCGCCCAAAAATACCGGTAAGCAATTCTACTCTTCTCAAGGATCAATTTGACGCAACTTTTACTATTTTTTCATCAATTATTTACATTTGTGCAATTTTGAAATTGTTATTACAATTTTGATTATTGTTGTTATTTGTTAATGTGAATATGATTATTGTGTTGTTATGTGAATTGTTAAAATAGTTTTGTGCTAATTTTTTAATTTTGAGATTTTAGGGCTTAATTTGTAGTTTAACAAAAGGTTAGGGGTATAAATTGTAGTTAAAAAACTTGAGGGTAGATAAAGTAGTTTTTAGAAAGTTATAGTCTCAATTTGAAGTTTAAAATTTTTGTGGTGTTGAATGTATTTACTAGAGTATATTTTAGGAATAAGGTAATTAATTAGAAGATTTGGGCTTTTTTGCAAATATGTAGAGTATTTGGTTATTGAACTTTGAATGTATTTACTGCGAGATTGTTTTTGCAAGTTTTAGATGGAATAAAACTTAGCTTGAGCATGGATGACCGAAAATAATAAATTAAAATTCGATTTTTTTAAATTAATTTACATTTTAATTTATTTATTTTAAAATAAAGGTTTGGTTTGGTTTGTTTGGTCTAATTCGGTTTATTTCGGTCTCCTTGCAACAAAACCAAAATAAGTTCGGTTTGAAATTGAACCAAACCGTGTTGTAAAATCTACTATGGTTCACACCCTTATTTTATTCGATTTCCACGATTTAACCAAATCGTGGAAACCGTTGAACAGCCCTAATGACGTGTGGGGGATACTCAATTTGGCCGAACTGCATGGAGACCTAAATCATCATTTTAATGTAATGATCTAGTTGATCATTTCTTTGACAGAGCTACTGGCTGTGGATTTCTTTATTTGTTTTGTTTTGATTTTGTTATTTGAAAAAATCTTAAAAAGAAATTAGTTATGATCATCAACTAGAGCTATACACCATTAAAGAGTTTTCAGAATAACGCCAGATAGTTATGGCATTGAAAATTAACGAGGACACTGGTGTCACGCAGCATTCATAATATATAACATATATACTTTCTTCTTCTTTTTTTACTTTTACAGTACTTCAAAATCCAACCTCTCTTTTTGTCCAAAGTCCAAACTCCAATGTCAAAGAAAGATGAAATCATCGAATGCAAATTAATTGCGTACGCAGTGATCATATATTGTCAAGCATATCACAACAATAAGAGATACGTCACATTTGAATAATTAAAAGATTTTGACTATCACTTTCGCCTGCCTAATTAAACAGCTAAACATATAAGACAACTATGTGAAGGAAAAACAATAAATCCACATGACATCAACAAAGATTGGAGAGGTGACTTTAGTTTTCTTCAAAATTATATTTGGTATAGGGATGATAAGTGGCAGATGAAAGATTGGTCAACCCATGATTTAATAAGTTTCGGTTTGTATCTATGTGTAATACACATGAGTAAGTGTGATTTTTTCTCTCATTGATTATACACTGTATTCACGAACATGGAAAAGTTATTTCTTGCGGTATATATAACTGTCCTGCAATCGAAATAATACTAACCTGTAAGAAACTTATTTAAAATTTCTTTTTGGAATTTTCTTAAGTGAATTCAAGGTAGGAAATAGGATAGGCTTTTCTTCTTCTTTTTGTGATTAAAAAATAGGATATAACAGAAGGTTGCCTCCTTTGAATATAATCAAATTATAAGTCAAAAGGGAACAAAGAGGCGGCTTCTTATTTCTCCCGCACGAAGGGATCTTAATTAAGACCAGTAGATCTTTGCAGCTTAACCAAACAACAGGGACATTATACTAATGTTGATTACAGTATTTCTTATTATTATACAAACAAAACTTCAAACATAGTACGGATGACAAGAATTTAATAAATAGCTTTTTTTTGGAGCGAGTAATTAATAAAACTTTGATTGAGACATTGGCTGGTGGAACCAAAAAGTCAAAATATTATATAGTATCCCAATTTTAATTATGTTAACATTTTATTGCACGGCGATTCGTGACAGTAACTTATTACCAAACTCACCAATAACCGGAAAATAAACAAAGGGTGGGGGGGGGGGGGGGGGAATCTTTAACTTTGAATAAGCTGCAATATGCTTAATGTGTCATTTCTTTGCATATTTTCAAAGAATACAACAAATCTTTTGTACTAGAATAGTACACTCGTAAAACAACTACTCTGCCCGCGTGGCAAACCCAATATTTCTTTCTTTACGACTGCAATATGCTTATGGTTTTCACGCAATCCTTAAATTTATTCAGGCATGAGTTTATAGCAGATGAATGAATAACCCAGTACACAATATGCTGATCAATGTTCATTTTGCGACATAACAAAAACTTACAGAGAACCAGACAAACAGCGTATCTCGTACTGTGTTGTTCTCACAATGTACTGCGCAACTCAATGAACTTTCCTGCTGCTGCAATGCCGCTGCATATTGCACCTTCGATACTTGGACTCACGCAGAAATCTCCACAAATTGCTAATCTCTTATTTCCAACCCACAAACATCTCTCCTCTCCAGCTACGCTGGCAGCTGGGAACGCACTCCCCCTATAAAAGCATTTACATCAGGTCGCAAATATACATAAATTTCATATCTGTATGTGCAAATGTATATGTAAGAGGGGCAGTAAGAGAATAACATGAAGTGACCATTTGACAGATATTGGCTAGAAATATAGTGCAAGCCTGGAAACTAAACTTAGCCATCAAACTTAAAAAAAAAGGGCTAGAAATAATGAGTATAAGAATGATACGAAATTACAAACCATCTATGAGCTTTCTTGAAAAATGGCTGTGAGATGTCAAGACCAGTGCTTTGGAATTCTTGAAATAGTTCCTCAGCTACTTTTGTTAACAATGAACTCGAAGGCTTCTGGAACCCTGTTTGGGCGATTATGGCCTCTGCATATTCGGCTGTCGAATGCAGCACCCATCGTTCACTTCACAAAGAAAGTAGAGAAAGGCGTGTTTGAAACAAGCTTAAAGGGAAAGTATCAGAAGGCAATAGTTCGAGTACCTTGTAGTTGAACGGCCCGGTTTGCTGCTATCACAAAAGGCCCATCTTAGAAGTTTGGAGTTCTTGATTGAAAAAACTTTTGCTGGTACCTGAACCAAGTAGAAAGGCAAAACGTCGAATTCTTCAGACAAGATGCCAACGGGATTTTGTGACCGAAAAAATAAACACACTCATGAACTGATCTCTTCCAGCAAGGGAATATATAAATCCACTCACACTCCTTGATTCAAATTTTAGTACACAACTTCCACAGTTAATGTTTTGGAAATCAAAAACTGAAAGTTGAAGCAGGGTGACAGGGAACCAGGGAAGAATTACAAAACTCTTTTATCACATCAGACTTACTGATGAGAGAGGCTGTTCAAATCCCAACATAAGAGCGAAGCATGGAGAGGCTGGAACTTCTTTTATTTTCAAGGCCACATCGGGAACCAAATTCAAATCTACACACAGAAAAAGTTGAATAATTAGTAGAAGCCCCGGTGGCCCTGACTAAGATCTTTAGAAGATGTAATGTATGCTATACAGCTCCATACATTCATTAGATGAGACTTTGAAACTATTATTTTACTTCAGCTACTTAAAACAATGGACTCCCTTCAGGGACTCCGGTCGCATGCTATTGGAAATCAAAGTCAGAAAAAATGTCGTTCATGTACCAGTAGGTGTGACTTAAGAATGTAACAGATGAACAAAGGCAAAAAATGTTCCATTCACATTTGATCAACATCAGCAGGAACTAGAAGTAAATTTCCGTCTACTGATCTGAAAATTAAGTTTTTGATACAGAGGAAATGCATTGTCTGTGTACCCATAAAAGAGAAGGAGACGCAGGAAGGGTCCATTTATCATTTACACCAAATAAAGAGCAAAAGAACATATTGGTGAACTAGAGAGAAGTTTATGTGAGGAAAAATCTCCTTCTTGAGCTATTAAACAGAAACCCACTAAGTGTCAAGAATTATCAGTTAAGTTGGTAAAACGTATAAAGAAGAAACCAGCGTCAAAGAAATAACTATGTTAGTAATATAAGCCATTACACGGCAGGTGTATGTGCATTCTCAGCTCCTCATACTATGAACGAGTTTAGAAAAGCTTTCAGAAGATTTAACTTTAAAAATGGACATTCAACTTTGAAGTTCTCAGGCAAATACAGCTGGTGCTGATTATTTAACTGTGAATTTTAACATGTAAAGTTTTGTATGCTAAAGTTGGTCGTGCCTGCATACGTATTTAAAAATAGTTTTTTAAGATCCGAATAATTTTCAAGCTTGCGAATTCTCAGCCGAACTCCACATCAGTGCACAACAGGTTCCAAAATATCTCCCTCTCCAAGTTCTTGAAATGCAGCCCTTCCGCACAAACGCACACCAAAAAGTAACCATAACAAACAAATCAAGCACCAATAAGCGCTAGTTTGGAAAATCTTCTTGTCGTGTATTGGCTCTTCCCACCGCAAAGTTTGTGGAGTTTCTTGCTTGTTACGTCCATGGATTGGTTGACTAAACCATATTACTGACCTTGAGGACAATGTCGTTTTTTAAGGCGCGAGGAGTGATACGTGAGGAGGGCAGAAGTGTCCTCTATCAATTATAGTCTATTATATTTACACTTTTACCCTTTTTCCAGTTTATAAATAGGAGTAATTTTCTGTATTTTGGGGATTATGAAAATATTGAGTAGTTGTTTAGAACAAGGAGTTTAGGAACGACTCGAAGGTGCTTTGTATCGTTCCGTAATTCGGTCAATACGAATCAATTTGTATTTGATTCGTATCATTAGCAAAGTTAACCTGTGCGTCACGTCACTTCTCCATTGAGAACCTCACACTTGCAAGTGAAGTATGTATGCTTGAAATTCTAGTTGGGTTAAGTTTGATGACACAATATCTTTAAGCCACATATCAACCTCAAATCAAAGAGAGAGGATTTATACATACCAATAGGTGGTGTTTTTCCTGTGACGTTTGTGAACCTTGGGGAAAAGGTGTTTTTGTCTGATGCTGCCACTCCCTCAAAGCGACCGACATCTTCTCCGTCCAAACTTGTCAAGGACCACGTATTATCATCCTCTAACCAATTCAACC
The DNA here is from genome assembly GCA_948329865.1 of Linaria vulgaris. Taxonomy (NCBI): domain Eukaryota; kingdom Viridiplantae; phylum Streptophyta; class Magnoliopsida; order Lamiales; family Plantaginaceae; genus Linaria; species Linaria vulgaris. Next base: position 83,678,635 of record OX415252.1, read on the forward strand.
TTCCAATGCCAAGTCCAAACCTGCTTTCGACTCCTAAGAAGATAGGTTTTTAATGAGGATGTACCTTAAAAAAGAGTTTTGACAAGAAACACGTACCAGGCTCAAGACATAATGCTCTGCAGATAGAGTTCATTCCAGGGACACCAACATATCTCTTGCTTACTCCTTCCTGAATTAATCTAAAATTCAGGAAGATCCTTGCTTGAAAAACTAGTTATTCTCTAATGGTTCAAATTTATGTGTGTACAGCCCCACTAGAAATAAGTTATGGTGGATGTTGTAGAGGAGTAAATAGCTAATTCATTAACAATGAGCGAGTCACAAGTAACAACAGTCAGTAAACAAGTTACTTTTTCTCCCTTTCATTCACTGATCCAAATAGATACCGTGTAATGAAACTTGCAATTAAAGGATACAGGCTACAAAAACATAATTGGCATTCACATAACGAATAATTGATAACAACACGGCACAAAGCCAACAGTCTATTAGAATAGAAACTTTATGACATTGCATAATTTAATAAGTAGAAAACAACCAAAATGACCAAGTGATATATGTTCATGGAGTGGTCAATTACTCTAACCTCATCAATGCTGACAAACTCTTTTGAACTAAAATCAAAAGAACTGAACTTCTCTTTCCACTCAGCCACAAGACCTCTTGATTCCCAATCATTAACTAGACTTTGCACCTCAAGATTGGTAGAGCTCACACTGAAATATGGTGCACCATGATCAAAGAGTAACTCTCTCCCGTCTTCACATTTCTCTCTGCAAAAGTTGCACGAAATAGTAACATTCAACGAACAATATAAAAATAAAAATAAGAAGCAATAAAAAACACCCACATGCTATTCCTACCCAGGCAGATACTAAATGTAACTAACTATTTTATTCCCCTATGTTCAAATAGCACATCTCATTTTCTTTTTTTAACAGAAGTTACAGTGCCTTGAAAATTGATGATGTCCACGGTTAAGATTTTCTGTGTTGGATGTGGTTTACCACCCACCAAAACACTACAAACTCTAGTTTCGAAGTTTTGTAATTCTTTGGAAATACTAGGCAAACAAACAGCATAGCACGTTTGTCTTAATCGAGCTAAAAGTAGAAACTACTCAACATAACACGTGATGCAACCAAGGATTAAGATCAAAACGATTTCCTCACTTAAAGGAAACAACCACCAATAACAGCATCCCCACCGCACCGCGTATTTGTGGAAATAACCGACTTGTTGTTCGTGCAAGCACATTATAATTTCACCTATTTTGGAGCTTTTTGCAATATTTTGAAAAAAACAGCAAGTGAATTAATTGGAGCAGGCTATACGAACCAAACGCGAATCATGTCGAAATATTTATTCAATTGAGCTAAACAAAAAATCCTTAACAACAACCACAAATTACCTTCTCTGCGACATGCGGCCGCCGGGACCTCTGGCAGAGTCGAAAACGGTGACGGATACTCCATTTTTGGCCAGAATCGAAGCGCACACTGCTCCTGAAACTGAATTTAGGTCATCGGTTTGTGATCAGCATCGAATTAAAAATATATTATTTGCAGTAATAATAATAGTAATAATAATAATAATACTTACTTCCGCTGCCAATTACGGCGACCTTGGATCCCACGACAGCAGCCATGGCGGTTGTTGAGATGAGGTGAATTGTTGAGCTGGAAATTGGCTCTCAGTCATTATGGATGCTGGACACCTAGCTTAACTTTCAATTGGATTCGTTATTGCGCGCCTAATTTTGGATTAACATTTCTTAATCATCATATTTACTAATAATTGAGCTCATCCAAAAAAAGAAAATAACACATTTTGTATCGATAATCCAAAAATAGCTTATCCAAAAAAAAAAATAGATAGAAGTGGTAAATAACACACTTTCATAATTAGGTCAGGGGATTTCTCCTAACAAATTTTGTGTCGATAATCCATTTTAATCTTCTTAAATTATTTTGGTATTATCAATATATATTTCAAAGCCGTAACTCAGATCTATGCTTTATTTTTATTTTGTAATGATTTGGTAATGTACATTATGATGTATTATTGATCCATACCTATTATGACGACAAAATGATTAAGACGTTGTAGTGCATATCAAGTCAGCTCCTCCATAGCTTACATGTTGCAACTTTAATGCAAAGTTCTTAACTCGGAACTAGCTTATGATGAATCAGAAGCTTCGGTTAGTTCTACGTAGAGAGCTTGGTCGATGTGCTTATATATCCACAGCAAAACGTATTGAAACTTTTTGAAGAAATATTTGAAAACTTGGATCCAAGATTCAAATGTAACCACTTGATGCTTTTCTGTGGTAAATTACTCGTTATGTCAAGTCAATTTGTATAATGACTGTGAATTAACTTGACAAATCGATATCGCGTGATCTCAAAAAGTAGCGAACTGAATCATCGACAAAAAGACATCAACACTAGCCAAAACAAGAGAGTGGAAGTCATACTTTTGTGCAAAGGGAGACACTTGCCAATTTACTATAAAAAAAATGTATATCTTTTGTTTGACAAACCAAACACTTTCAAATACCTGATAGGATTGAAATTATCTCGTAGGTCAGTAATCGAATTAAAAGCCAGCATATTCTTCAGTTGTGTGCTAAATAATGCAACTTTATAATGATGATCGAGTATTTATAACTATATTTATTTCTTAATTATCTATGTGTGTTAGATTGGCCTTTGGTTGTCTAGCTTATTAAGTGAAAATACACATCAGTTCACGAAGGGATACATGAGGATTGAGGTCCAATTTTATATGCCGATGTATAGAAAATTGATGTATTAACTTGCTTTGACCCTAAAAATTTGTAGATCGGGATTGGCACAAATTTTGTAATTAACACTGGTGTTGGCGCCCAGTGTTGAACCAACACTGATTTTACTCAGTGTTGTCCTAACACCTATTGACGGAGTATAAAGCACACGTAGTTAAGTTGAATGCAATGCCAACATTGAAGTACTCAATGTTGCCTTAACATTCGTGATACGGTGACAAAGTAAATTGTGCACAGCGAAATTTAAAGAACATAGTAGGTAACTTTTAGGCAGTTTATATGAATATAATATGTCGAGCCCATAGGGCGAAATAACCACTAATGAATTAATGATTTTACAACATAAAACAACTGAGTAAGGAAACCATTCCTAACACCTAACTCACTACAAGCTATAGATATTATAGCTTCACTGGTTAGATAAACACTCAGCAAAACATGACAAAGACACTCGATAATAAAATTTCCTCTCTCGATTAGCTCTAGTCTTCACGTCTTCTTCTTGATGCCCAACATGCCTATTTATAATATATTGTTCCTTGAGGTCCAAGGCATGTTGTGCACGCGTTTATTGCTATAAGATCTCCAAGATCATCTTTAATTTCGTTCTTGAGCTTATCATCTTCTTCGTCCTTATCTTTAGATGAATTTGGACGCTTTCCTATTTGAACTTTACCTCTTCAATAGAAGATATCTTCTCTTGATCGAACTCCTCTTTTAATAGACTTCTAATCTTCCAAAATCTTCTAACTTTATCTTGAAATTCGTTCAACTTATCACCAAGAAATCTTCCATCCTTATCTTGCAATTCCATCTCCTTTATCTTTCGGATATTCTTCTTTAGATGAGTAAACCACTTGGACTCTTGATTTATCATTATCCTAAAATATAAATAAGATAAACTACAATTGGTTTGTGAATAAAGGCAAAATAAATATTATAATATAAAAATGATTGTGCATTGTTTGATGTTAATCTCAATGTTGGGTTAACATTATTTACCATAATGTTGGACCAACATTTCGCTCCAACACCTGCACTTACAGACCCTTTCACGCTTCTTCTGGAGTTTGTTCTTGTCATGCCATGTGCACTCGCTCTCCTCCTCACACGTGTCCTTATCATATTATACTACGATGTATTTTTATCTCTATAGAAACAATCTAACAAAACGTAATAGTATTTTATAATTTTACAATAATAATTGTTATTAAGTAGTCTCTATAGTGACGGTCAAACAAAATGTAATTGTATGTTATAATTATTACAATAATACTTGTTACTAAGTGTTAACCCCTCCTAACCTAGGCATTGTGGCCAGAAGTATCGTACTTCACATATATGACAATCTTAGATACCACCGAGCTTAGATGTCTCGAGAGGATGTTAAAGATATGTCTTCTACAATTATAGAACTCACAGAATACAAGATCCACGAGGCACTACGGGCCTTAGATGTCCCTACGATGCCCTATAATGATTAACGATGTTCTAGTAGTTACCATCCAAATGTACTATACATACATAATGCTTATGAAGGAAGCTTTATCACATTCTGATGGTCTATACGATACCAAAAGAGTCATCGACACCATCGAAACATGATAGAGCCAAGTCATACCACCACGTGCCAAAATGTAATGGTCAAATACGAGCTTACTTTAGAACCAGCTGTCAATATAAGAAATGGCTAGTCAGCTATTAGATAACCCAATTAACCATCTGGCAATGTACTCACATGCAGAATGACACATGTGTCCCCCTATATCCCCTATAAATAGTAGGTTCTCCACACATTTTAGGAACAAGTGGAATAAAAGATATTTTCCCCTAATTTATCCTTTTTTCTCTTTATACTCCCAGCGGCCATCGTAATTGTGTTTTCGAAATACAGGTTGGGCGTTCCGAACCAAGTACATATTAATACAAATCCAATATCAACAAAATGGTGTCGTCTATGGGAACGCCACAAAACTACCTTTGAGCAGTTTCGGAAGCAACATAAGATAGTCGTAGTCGCTACAAAGGTTCATATAATGGAAGGATCCACTAGTCCAGAGTTAGACATTCACTGTGAAATGGAAGGCGAAATGACCTCACCAAAACCATCAGAAAATCTGCCCCCAATGCCCCTACTGACCAACACCGGAGATTTCATCAATGTACCTAAGACGGTTTTTGAAGACCTAATGGATGTCGCTCTTAGGGGAGCCCAACACGTTGTGAAAAGATCCATCGAGCCCCAACTAATCCAACCATACTGCGGGATGTATCGTATAGAAGATAAAGGGCCACGCATGACTCGAACTCCATATCGCACCGCCGCAAGCCAATACATAGGGACATGGAAGGGAGATACGAGAACATTATTAATGAACCCAATAGGGGAAACACAATTCGAGAGGGAATCATGCAACCAGGATACGTGCATAATCTCCCCCACCAACCAGGAGGAGAGCCATCCCTATGGAGCGTTATTAATCACCTAAGAATGGATATGCAAGATATGAAAAGGACGATCACCCCAGAAGAAGAACTTGTTTATCACGACTCTTCTTTCGTCCCTGAGATATTGCAAGCATTGGTCCCGATGGGCAAGTAACCAGCCAACCCACCCTTTTACTCAGAGGGAAAGGACGAACGAGATCCCCAGGATCACATTCACTAATACTCGGCTAGCATGGATCTAGTGTCAGCACCTGATTCGTACTATGCCGAGTGTTCAGAACCACCCTGATGGGATGAGCACAAACATGGTTCTCCCATATCCCTCCAGGTACAATAACCAACTTTGGTCAACTAACATGTCTGTTTATTCGACAGTTTGCTTGCAATTAAAGATACCCCAAATCCACTTGCCACATGTTCACTCTCAAACAAAAGAAAGACGAGTCCTTATGGGATTACATAAAGTGTTTCTCCGATGAAGCATTAGATGTCCCTAACGTAGAACCGTCCATAATTGCTGATATATTAGCTCAATGCCTTAGGTCGGGTGATTTTTTTCGATACCTTATCGGGAACCGGATAAGGGTTATGAATGAACTTATGCAAAAAGTCGAAACCTACATCAACGTGGAAGAGGCAAAAAGTTCAAAAATTAAGTCAGAAAATGATGACCACGATGCAAAGGCCAAGGGAATGATAAAGCTTCATCCCAGCGTAAAGATGACAGGAACACCGTGAAGAAACATCTCCAGTCCATCCTGCTATCGACCCTAACAATGACCCGACCAAAGTACTAAACGTGATGAGAGGAATCAAAGACCTGCTATGGCCTTCACCTGTCAAACAACCTTACAAGAAAAAGGATTAAAGAAAGGTCTCCAAGTATCACAATGACTACGGGCATACCACCGATAACTGCACCACCCTGGAAAAAAAAAGATACATTAATTACTTGATCTCGGGTATCAAAAAAAAAATTTAGAAGAAAATAACAAGGGGAACATAAAAGCCTGATACCAGGAAAATGTAACGAGCTCAAGAGTAGGAGACAGGGGAAGGAGATCTCAAAGAAAACCTGCAGAAGAAGATTACAGGTAGGGACTTCCCCCACCCCCGAGTCCTACAAAGTCAACCCCCCATCGAGAAGGACTGTCAATATGATAGAAGGAGGAGACTTAGCAGTAATCCCTGTGGGAAGGAAAAATAAATACCTCAAGGAGGCAAGAAGAATAGAACGAGTACTTCAAGTTTGTTTTGTAAAAGTTGCAAAGCTCCCTACCATTTATTTTAGGCCCGAATATCTGAAGGGGGTTGTATATCCTCACGACGGCCCTCTTGTCATAGCATTAACTATCGTCGGGATAGAAGTTCAAAGAATACTTGTAGACATCGACAATGCGATAGATGTCCTATTCATGCCAATATACTTAGCAATGGGAATGAAAAAGGAACAGCTAGTACCAGCAGAAGTTCCCCTCTCTCAGGATAAGCCATACAATGGGAACAGTAACATTACCCATGTCGCTGGGAGAAGGGGCCTTAAGACGCATCGAAAATATAACATTCTGGGTAGTAGAAGCATCGTCAAGGACTTACAACGCCATATGCGGCAGGCCATCCATACATGCTTTCGAGGCAATGCCCTCCACTATCCATTTAAAAGTAAAATTTTCCACTATGTCCGGTATCGGAGAAGTAAGGGTAGCCAGGTCAAAGCTACAGAATACCGCATGTACGCGATTCCTCTCGAAGTTGGAGAAGAGATTGCCATGTCGGGGAAAAAGAGAAAGTTAGAAGAGATCAAGGTAACACATGTGGAAGAACTGAAGATGGTCGAAATCATAGAATGAGACCAGGAAAAAGTTGTTAAGTTCGGGACCGAGATGAAACCTGAAATAGAGGGACATATCTTTACCATCCTGAAAAACTATAACCATTTATTTGCATGGGAAGGAGGCCTGCCAGGACGGATCAGTGCCCAAGTTTGTCAGCATTATCTGAACGTGAGACCGAACGCCAAACCGATATATCAGGAAAAAAACATGGGGCCTGAGAGAAATAAGATAATAAGATTGAAAATACAACTATTATTTAACCTCTGGTAAATTAGGGAAGTTACTTAACCCGAGTGGTTGTCAAACGTAGTTCTCGTCCCCAAAATTGGAGGAAGATGGCGAATGTGCATTGATTTCACCAATTTAAACGATGCATGTCCTAAAGACTGCTATCCCTTGCCTAGCATTTACCAGCTGGTTGACTCCACGGCTGGATGCACACTACTCTCCACGATGGATGGAGACCAAGGGTACAACTAGATACCGATGGCAAAAACCGATCAGGACAAAATTAGTTTTATCACTGATACAAGCACCTTTTGTTACCTGGTAATCCCCTTTGGACTCAAAAACGCAGGTCCCACCTACCAACGATTAACCAACCTTATGTTCTCAGACCTGATCAGAGAATCCATGGAAGTCTATGTGGATGATATGATTGTTAAAAGTCGGCGGGCATAAGACCACCCTGAAGATCTAAAGAAAGCATTACATTATGGATAAATTTAGAATGAAGATCAATCCAAGAAAATGTTCCTTCGGGATTAGAGGAGGAAAATTATTGGGATTCATGGTAACCGATAAGGGGATTGAAGTGAATCCAAAAAAGGCCAAGCCCATCATAGATATACCATCCTCGAAGACCGTCAGATGTCCAAAAACTGACAGGGAGGATGGCTTCTTTTAGCCAATTCATCTTCCGGTCATCAGAAAAAGGGCTACATTTCTTTAAGATATTGAGGAATATCAAAGATTTCCATTGGAATGAACAATGCAAAAAAGCTTTCAAAGATCTGAAGGATTACCTGGTAAGCCCTCCCATTCTCGTAAAGCACATGCTTAAAGAAGAGTTGTTTGCATACTTGGTTGTAGGAGAACAAGTTGTAAGTGTTGTACTAGTAAATGAGCAAGGGAAAGAACATCTCCAGTCTACTATGTTAGCAAAACGCTGCAAGGGGCCGAAACTAGGTACACGCAAATGGGAAAGTTAGTATTCACCCTTGTGACGATGGCCAAAAAGCTACAATCTTACTTCTCTCACATCACATCATAATCCTGACCCGATACCCCTTGTGCGCCATCCTCAATAGGCCAAAAATATCGGGACGATTGGTAAAATGGGCAGTAGAATTAGGGAATACGGCATCTCTTACGCTCCACGACCATCCATCAAAGCCGAAGTACTGGTAGATTTCATTATGGAAACGATCGAGCCCGAACGCCTAGCCAAGGTAACTTCGAGAGCGGTTATTAATATTCTGTGGAGAAACATACTTTGTCGATTCAGCATTTCTCAATATCTTGTCAGCGATAACGAACTTCATTTCACTAGCCAGGAACTAGAAAAATTGTTTGATCATTGAGAAATCAAGCACCGTTTCGGTTCCGTGGGCTACCAGCAAACCAATGGCCATGTCGAAAGAACGAACCAAGCAATGTTCAAAAATATGAAAGTGCGACTTGATTGGCTTAAAGCGAAATGGGTGGAAGAAATTCCATGAATCTTGTGGGCCTATCGGACCACACAGAGAATGGCCACATGTGAGACGCCATATTGCCTTGCTTATGGGAGTGAAGCTGTGATACAACCAGAGATAGTGGCAGAAAGCTGGAGAGTCAAGGAATACGATGAGGTAAGTAATAGCTCTAACCTAGCTTTACCTTTGGGCCTTCTAGAAGAAAGGATATCTCGAGCAACTATTAGATCGGAAGGATATAAAGCTCGCATGGCCCGATACTGTAACTCAAGTGTAAAAGTCATAACTTTCCAAGTGAGAGGCTTGGTACCCAAAAGGGTAGAAGCATCTAAGAATGTGGAAAAGCTCCAGCCTAAATGAGAAGGTCCTTACAATATAGCAAAGATCATCGGGCCTGCAACATATCAGTTGGGGAACTTCGGAGGCGAGATATACCCATATACTTGTAATGCAGCAAACTAAAGAAAATATTATGCTTAATGTAATGTCGAAGCCACAAATGTACATAAATAATAAATCTTGTTGAGTGAAATATGGTACTTTTATTTAAAACGGTGAGCATTACAATTGTAGAAGATTACGATCCCTCCAAGAGATCACAATAAGCTACTAGTTCCACCTAATCAAAAGAGTACCCATTCTACACCAAGCACACGTTTTATTCACATTTTGATGGCCGCAACCATGCACGAAATAATTATGTAGACACATGTCTATAAAAGATGTTGTTGCTGCCATGTACCTCTAAGATTCGTCAGCTGGACGTTTGCCATCACGGTTAATTTGATGACGCTGCTTAGGCATCAGATCTATGGGATCCGCCATGGCTATCATTGGCACAATATCATCACTAAGAGAACGAATGGATAAGGTATGCGAAGGCGCTTGCAAAGCAGCAGGGATAGCACAACGAATATCCAGGTCATAAATCACCATATCAACAGGGAAACGTGGTAGAGACCTGATCGCATTTTGGCAGAGTCTATATTCGATATGAGCCATATCTCGCAACTCTTCGTAAAGGGATTCACTTATCAGTGAAGGATTGGGCAAATCCATCCCCGCTTGAGCCCTCACCATCAATAAAGTGGACTCGTGAGCCTTCCTCATTTCAATTACTTTGTGCTTAGCCGTATCCCTATCTGCAGATGGTAGCGAAGCCAACTCATCAGAAATCTTAACTTGAGCATACAAATTCTCAATCCTTTCTTCCAAGCTCACCACCTTTTTGCCCTTTCCAACATTATTCGGTGTTCCAGATCCCACACTTTCTCTCACTCATCTTTGAGCAACCCTCCGGAACTCCCTGATCAGATTTCTATCTAATTAATCTTCTTGCACACTTCGATGAGGTCCTTTTTCAAATCTCGATGGTGAAAAAAGAACATGACTTGGGAGAGAAGTAATCTTTATGATATACGATGGCACTAAATAACATGAATAACTGAAAGAAAAGAACAATGGCGGCATGCGGACACACGATTTATAAGGACAGAAAAACACGTAGAAGAAAGAAAAATAGAGTATACCTCACGAAGGTCCTTGCATGCCAGATCTTGGAAAGCTGGCATTGAAAAAGTCCCCAACAATTCAAAATCCGTTGAATTCAACAAGCCACTTAGGAAGTTACGGCAGAAACTGGTATCGAGTGACACATAAGGAGGAACGTCAGCGCTTGGGGCCCCCGACTAGAACCTTCACCGTGAGGAAGAGCACGGTGCGGGGAGGAGAAGAAGAACTCTCTTCTACCATGTTAACGATAGGGACAGAACTTGGAGCACATGAAACTTTTGCGAACTACACCTCTGGAGCTGATACCAAAGCGTTAAGACCTAGAGAAGGCTCGACGAAAGCATGCAATCTGTTATTGTGTGGATACATATATGAGGCCAGCTCTCCCAACGACCCATCTATCGGACGGGTCCCTATGGCCTAGACCAACAATCCACTTTCCACGATAGTTGTACTATCACTCGGAACCACCTGGAGGGGTACAATTTCAAAGCCAAAATGAGATGACCCTCTATCTCGCTCAGAATCAGAACTATCGTCTGCTATCAGAGCCAAAAGTTCATGTGCACAAGGTTCGATGGCATACAAATTCATCTTCGATCCTGCATAGAGAAATGATTGAGTTAAAAACATCACACCGTGGAAGTACAGGTAAAAACAAACAACTATGCTTACTAAACATCAGGTTGATATGGAAAGGTAGTGGGGGAAACTCATAATGTCAGGCTCTTCTTGTAAACCCGCCATTGTCAATGTCTCAGAATTTTTTAACAAAGCGTACACATCATAACAGCTAGTGTATAAACCCGCGCACATCAGAAAGGCCATCCCGTGGATCGCCATCTCGGGGTTTGGAACTATGTACCCCCAAACCCCACTTAATAGGGACTTCCACGAAGAAGCCGATTTGCTCCGCAGTTTTAGGTAAAAGAACCTACGCTTCCAATCGCCTAAGAAAGTAAGACGACTAGAAACACATGAAAAGTGGCGACAGTGGTCCCTATGCACCGGCTAATGAAGGGAAGCACATACGGACATGGGCGAAGAATAAAAGTAGCCCTCACTCGATAAGGGGTTATCGGGAGATCCAGTAACTTATAGCACGAGATATACCCTAGTAAATGACGATATGAGTTTGGTGTTAATTGGTTGGGACATATTTGCCAATATTTGAAGAGAGATTGAATAAAGGATGGAAGAAGATACGGAGCTCGTACCGAATTTGATCGAAATAAACAATCATAAACCCCAGCTGAGGATTAAAGGCCCTCTGATGAGGTTTAGAAATGATAATGTCAAAATCATCAGGATTCAAGTGATACTCAGTAAACAGCATAATGATGTACTCCATAAATTAGGTACTCACACAAGAACCTACCCTACCCCCTCCTACCATAACTCTAACATTCAAAGGAGAGGAGTTGAAGACCGAAAATCAATCCACCGGAGCATACGAATCTCTACACAAAAAAGTCAACCTCAAAGCATCCAAGAGGGAGGTAACGGTGCGCACATGAGGGGTATAGAAAACTGCCGGGAACCCTCGAAATATCCCTGATAACCCTCATTCCCCTCTTGCTCCCATGCGAGTATAGGCAGTTTGAGTGCTTGAAACAGTGTCTCTCACGCCATGAAGAGATGAGGGGCTCATTGGGAAAGAGATTTGAGAAGGACACGAAGGATAAGACGAATGAGAAGAAATCATCTCCTCAAAAGACAAAACCAAACTTTTTTGTGAAGAAAATGACAACTCAAAACTTATTGTGAACAAAAAGACAACTCCAAACTTTTTGTGAAGAAAAGTGACAACTATAAGCCTTTTAGGGAAAAGCTGCAAAGCAGAGAAGAGTGATGCTGAAAATCAGAAGTGTGGTGAAAATGATTGATAGGTGCATATATTTATAGGAGAATATGGCATATGTCATGGGCCCCCATAATCAAGGAACTTTAAGGGACGGGCGGCACCTTTGACCAACCAACGATGTATGCCATTGACATTTTTGGCATGTATGAGAAAATGTCCCAGGTAGTGGGCGACAATCTTTGATCTCAAGTATAAACACCCAACCTAAGGCGCAGTAAAAATCCCGAGGTATGTAAGAGCCGTTATTGTATTAGGAAAAATGCCACACAATCGTAACACACGGTATCAGGCGCACAAAACGACAAATGTTCACTTTTCATTTAACCGAGAAGATTACAAGTACATGAGGAGAAATCACACTCCCCAACATAATTTTGGTGGAACTAGATCTCGAAAAAAGTACAAATGCATAAAAAGGAAAATAACTACAGACATATAAAAAAATAGAGGGGTCCCAAAGTAGTGTCGCTAGATGAAGTTGTCACAGGAGCAACAGTAGGAGAAGCCGATGACACATGAGGAAGAAGTGGCACTGCTAAGATGCTTGCAGTCAAAGGTATCCGGGGCATTAGCACATCAGAAGATATCACTCCACCGGAAAGGGAAGGCCTTCAAATGAGATAAGAAACTTGGATTTTGTTCCCAACGCCAGAATCTGCTGGAGGGGGAGACGTAGTAGTGGATAGCCTGAAAGTTTCATATGCTTCTTCCAGCCTGGGGGGCTTCGTAAACATCCAGGAGACATATGTTGACCATTGGGCCAAAGAGGTTCTTCTCTCGAGCCTGAGCAGCACACCTTAAGAAGCCACAAAGAAGATAACCATTGATATACCCTTATAACCTACTCTCAAATGATGCCTTACTTCGTGCGAAGATCTCATCCTTCGCAAAGTCTATCGCTGCATCCAATTTACGCTGCAACTCCTTAGGTGAAATAAATCCCTCGTGAACCTCGACTGCTTTAGTCAATTCTTCGGTGACAATATCCACCCTCAGAAGAGCTTGCTCTCGTTCTATCCCCAGTTCCTTCTCCCTCCCATGCCGTTTTTTCACGTTCCAATGCCTCAACTTTGCTTGTCAAGTCAAGATTAGATACCTTTAATGCATCAATGGCATCCTACAACTGAGTAGCTTCCTTCGTCAGCTCATTTATACGCTGAACACCCCTTGCCAGAAAAATTCGATATGACTCCAGAGATTCGCGAAGCTCCGCTATTCTTTCATCCTTCTTCTAAAGTTTATCCTTTGCTATAAATGTTGTTGCTTGGGCTGAATCGAATTCTTGCGATATAGCAGGAAGAACCTTCAAGACTTGGGAGAATAACGGCCACAAAATATTAGAATATCATTGGAACAGGAATAAGGGAGCTTACGAATGCAGCTGAGAAACCATACCATTCGAACCATCCATTCCGTGCAGCAACGAGCAAATGATTCACTATGCACTGACAGTGCATCGATAGCAGAAAGATACCTCGACATTATTCCTAACACTTCATCTATCTCCATCGGGTTCGAAGGAGAACATGTGCTTGGACCCATCTCAGAGGAAGAAGCAGGATAGAAATGAGACCCAGACATGATAAACCGGCTAGAAAATGGCATACCTGCCCGATGAGGAACAACGAGCGCAAGAGGCGAATCGGTCATATCGCCAAAACCATGGATCTGATACCAGAAGAAGGCATCGTTACACTCGGGGGATCGGAAGATAATAGCTCATCTAGAAGGGATAACCCATCCTCGGGATCGTCAGAGGAATGTAAAGCATCGTTGGTTGCTACATTGGAAGGGCCCTCCAGAGGAAATCGTCTAGAGAAAATGGACTCTCTATCTGTAGACGTCCTTTCAGATGTTGCCTGAAGGTCAAAATATCGCGAATATCAGGAGAGCATATGCTTTAGGGTACAAACTCTAAAGGGAAGCAAATGGAATATACCATGAGAGCTTTCCCCTTATCTGCTAATGAAGAAGAAAATATTCCAAGTGTGAGGCGTAAAGAATCAAAACACTTAGGGAATAAGAAAAAGATTGCTGCAAAAATCAATCTAGAGTGGGGGCAAAATGTCCCTCCTAAAAGGAGGCCTCCATCTTGTCAATCGAGTCAAGAGTGGTAGGGAGAGGTTCTAGCAAAAACACCGAAAATGAGGCCGCTACCACTGGAAGATTCGACGGAGGAGAAGAATATTTGTCTACCTCTGGCAAAGATGTCACCGTCTTTAAGGCAACGGTAGTAGAAATGGGTGCGGAACCCATCTAATCTTTAGATATAAAGGTAGCCACCAAAGAGAAAACAAGATCCAGCTCTAACCGCTCAGAATCATCAGCAATAGCAAAGGAAGTGGGCTTTTTAGCAGTTGGGGCTCATGTCGCAGTATCGTCTTCCAGCACATTGGAGAAACCACTTATAGAAATTTATAAGGCCATCGTGACGGATGCAACGGCCTCAGATATCGATCGTGCTTGAATACGATTGCCAGTTGAAGTCAGTGCAATGCTTGGGGTTGGGCTGCGTTCGTAAGGGGGCGTTAATAAACTCCTTCAAAATAATCTCTATACAAAAGAAGAAAAGGGAAGAGAGGAATATGCCATGAGCAAATCAAAACAAACACTGCATAATAAACGTTTAAAAAAATATTATTACGTACCAAAGGGGGCACCCAAGTTAAGAGGTAAGGTCAGCAGCTTTTCCTCCTTGTCCACAAGGCAACAAACCTTAAGCATGATACCCGGCACAGAGTCCTGAAGTGTGAGGATTCAGCGAGAGTCTTGGCATCGAACAAAGGCGAAAAGACCAAACCGACATCTAGCTCATACTGAGGAGCCTTAAGTGTTCCCCAAGTATGTGGAAAATCCCACTCACCATTCTCCGTTGGCGTAACGAAAATGAACTTGCTCTTCCAGTTACTATGGGAGTTGATAGCGTCATTCAAGATCCTCTTGTTGGAGTCACGATGGAAAAAAAGTAGAAGGGTGCCCACGCATGTGATACCAACACTTCAAATATAGAGAAAAACCTGGCCACCGTACACTCCAGACCCTTCAATAAGCACTAGAACACAAACACCGCCAGAATCACGAAGCTGTTCTGAATAAGCTGGTTGGGGCATACGTTACATGCCTTGAAAACCTCACAATGTAACGGGGGGGGGGGGGGGGGGGAAAGGATAGAGGCCCTACCTTTGCCTGCATGTAGTACAATGTGACATGTTTTGCCAGAGGATAATTCCACCTATGGTCCTCCCCCAGCATAACGATTTCTACGACGCGACCATAAACACCAAAATCCATAAATAATTCCTTGACCTCTTCCTGTGTTGCGGTGCTGGCAGTCAAATCCACCTTTTGCGTGCTCCTTGGAGGCGCCGGCTTATCCGATGACTTCTTAGCACTCTTCCTTTTAGAGCAACTACCCTTTTCACCTCCCGCTCCTACAGCTGAACTTCTCTTACGAGTGATGGTTGGTGGATTTGCGTCGAAAATCGCAACAACGTTTAATATAGGTGCAACCACGAAAGAATCGGTAGTAGAAGATGCCATTAGAAAAGCTTAAAAATAACTTATGAGGAAGAAGAGAACCTCAAGAGAAGAATCGCCAAAAACTTAGCCAAAACGACAAAAGATATGAAGAGCTTGGGTAAACGAGAAGAATGGTGGCATAAGAGTTTATATAACCCTAAGAATTGGGGGAGAGTAGTGGGAGTTAATGATCAAGTTAGGGGTGTTAATGAGCCATAACTCCCACAGTAAATGGGCACGATTTCCGAAATTTCAGGAGCCATCACACGTTTTTATGCCCAGGTAACACGTAGTTTTGAACACGACACGTGGCCTGCTGCATGATCTAAAAATTCTTCTTGATTCTCACGAATGCACTAGGAACTGGGGGGGACTAGTGTTAACCCCTCCTAACCTAGACATCGTGGCCAGAAGTATCGTACTTCACATATATGGCAATCTTAGATACCACAAAGCTTAGATGTCTCGAGAGGATGTTAAAGACACGCCTTATACAATCTTAACATCATGATGGAACTCAAAGAATATAAGATCCACGAGGCACTATGGACCTTAGATAACCCTACGATGCTCCATAGTGATTAACGATGTTCTCGTAGTTACCATCCAAAGATACTATACACACATAATACCTACGAAGGAAGCCTTATCACATTCTGATGGCCTATGTGATACCAAAAGAGTCATTGACACCATCAGAACACAATAGAGGCAAGTCATACCACCACGTGGCAAAATGTAGTAGACAAACACGTGGTTACTTTAGAACCAACTATCAATACAAGAAATGGCTAGTAAGTTATTAGATACCCCAATTAACCACATGTCAATGTACTCCCATGCAGAATGACACATGCGTCCCCCTATATTCCCTATAAATAGAAGGTTCCCCCCACATTTCAGGAACAAATGAAATAAAAGATATTTTCTCCTAATTTATCCTTTTTCTCTTTATACTCCTAGCGGCCATCGTAATTGTGTTTCCGAAATACAAGTAGGGCGTTCCGAACCAAGTACATATTAATACGAATCAAGTATCAACACTAAGTATTCAAAAAAATATTCAAAAAAATGCAATTTTTTTTAATATTGGGCGAACGAGAAAAAATTGGGAAGGAAACTTTCCATGCCAAATACGCGTAAAGCTTATCCTTGCGGTCGCCAAATCACTTAATTTACGAGTTTATTTTCTCTTGTACAATTGTATTTCAAGGAAGGGATAACGAGGTTTATCTTAATTATAAAAATCACTCCTCGAGTTCAAGAAATTACTGAGACGCACCCAAAATATAACACCCATAAAATTTTGAAATGAGACCATTAGACATGATTGCAGGTGCACCCTTTTTAAGCTTAGAGTAATTATAAAGATGATAAATCTTGTTAAGTCCCCTTATGTATATTGTGTTTGACACTTTGTCCCTTAATGTTGCAAAAAGTGAAATTTGCCCCCAAAGATATCTTATTTCGTGCGAACACCCTCTCGCCAATTTTTTGGCAAGAATTGATAGACCATTCCCTCTAAAATTCCCTTACGTGCACCTCACATGGTCGTAGGAAGGGCAAAAGAATCTTTTAACCTTTTGGTGTGCGGACCACCCCCTAGTGTTTATTTTTCTATTTGTTTGCCCCTAACCTATTTTAATGAATCGTCACCTTAGCAAGTGGTGCACCAAATCCGTCAATCCACATCACTGGTTGTAGTTTAGGATTTTCTAAAAAATAAAACTTGTTTGTTTGTGCACAGTTACTATCGTTGTTGGTCACTCTTTGTCGCTACTCTCTCGCGGCTCTCCTCGTACAATGTCGTTTGTTGTAGATCGCCCCTTCAGGTGTCCCGGTATTGGACCGCTTCTCATTTTCTTGCTATGTGTCTGATTGTCGGGTGCGTTGTTCAATTCGAGATGACAAGTGTATTAGACAACAACTTGTCGAGGTAACGAGTAGCTACAAAAGACGGTGAAGACCGGTTGCTAACTCGACTATGAAAGAAGAAAAAGAAGAAATAGTTTTTGTCCTACAAAAATAGATTAGGGCAAAAAATATAAAAACGTTACAGGGAATTTGCATACAAAAGGTTTACATGATAACTTTGTTCTTTCGACTACTATGTGAGTTCATGAGTTGCATGCGAGGAATCTATGGCTGTATATTCTATCATTTTCTACCAGAAAGTTGACTAGGGTGTGTTCACGCAGAACAAAATACCTTAAGAAGCACATTTCTCTTTTTAAAACTTAAGGAAGTCAAGTACGAAACACGGTATATGTAAGTGGCTTAACGAAGTTTATCCTTTTAAAACTAAGCTCGACGTTTACCTATGAAGTTTATTGCGATTAAAATTGGTTAACGAGTTTATTAAAAAGAGCTCTCACCCTTCATGAAATTCGAATATCATATTACCAACTGACTATAAAAATCCATATACTTTTGTCAATTAAATGATCAATATTTTTATTCTTTTTAATTAAATTAAGGCAGACGAATACCCACTAGGTCACATAATCCTTCACATCGTCAAAGTTTTCGGTGCACCGGTCTCGCACTCGCGCATTCAGTGCCCGTGCTGTGCATTGAGACACATTATAAATTCTTAGTTCTCGCACTAAGATTTCTTAGTTTTTTTTATTCCAATTTAATGAGTAATCGTAGAAAATTTATAAAGAATGAAACAAATGAATGATAATAAAGAAGAGTCGAAGCAGATGGAGAACAAAACCAGGTTGAAAATAAAATAAATATAGAATATTGGAAGTAATTTAAGACTTATATACCTTTGTCTTTCCACCATAATAATTTAACTAATATTATATAAAATTAATTATCATGAGTAGTTATTAAAAAATACTCAAATATATAGGAAATTATATATCAATATTCAATATTTAAACATTTTTAATAAACGCTTTAAGGCGCATTGGAGTTTATATATTTTCAGTTTTGACGAACTGGCGCATCCGCACTCGCACTCGCACTCGCACTCGCACTCGCTTACGCCTTATATGACCTAAACATAACATTCATATTTTTTGGAATCGGGATAGGTGGGTTTGAGAAGAAATCATTTTTTTGTACAAAAAGATTAGGTAGTATTAAACTAGATCTCATACGGTGAAGATTAGTCGCACTGGATTTATAAGAATCATAACCAGCATTTATTTTCCTCATTCTTTTATTGTTCTATAGTAAAATATTATCTAAGAGTAGTTGCGTGTCTTTTTTCTAACAGTCTTTTGGTCCTCTCTAATTACCGGAAAAAACTTATATGGACCAGGTCCATATGAATAGTATTGACCATGTTGTCCACATTTGTCAAGTTATTTGCCTTTTAGCCCCTAAATTTAAAAGGATAATAAATCTGGTATTTCACTTGTTAAAATTATAATAAGACCCTAAAGTTTTCAAAAGTTTTCTAGTTATCTCGACCATCAAAATTGGTATCAGAGCCAGGTTTATTTATTTTATGTGGAAATTTATTTATTATATTAACCTCTAACTTCCTTATGAGAGAGTAATTTACAAATATGAATGATCCAGTAATGGATAACATATGGGATATCCCATATCAGTTCTCTTTTAGAGAACATAAATGTGCAAGTATTAAGAAGCAAATCGTTTCTTTAACGAGATACCTTGAGTTGCATAAAACGCAAATCAGACACCATGATGTTCTATGTTGCGACCTGGAACAATTAGGAAAAAAATTGTCTCATCAAGAATGCTAGACTAGAAATAGTTAAGCAGATAAAAATTAGCATTAAAAAGGCTAATAAGCAAAGTACGATACTAAGCCTTTAAATGCCTGGTATTACCCTAGAACAAGAGCTCCAACTCTTGAAGACTAAGTTAGTAGTTCTAGCTAGTCAAAGACCTGACAACCTCCCGGGCATTAGAACTAAGTTCATAGCTGTTAATGGCCTCACGACAGAAATTACAAGAATAACCAGATTAATTATCGAAATAAATAATAGATGAGTAATCTGGCTTTGCCAAATTTTCACGAGCTCGAGACAGATGGCTCTAAGCTATCTCAGGACCTCAGAGAAATCCAGAAAACGGTCCAAATATATGGTAACCTCCAATACCATATGCCCAAGCACATCTGTGAGATTCAGGACAAACTTGAAACCATGTCCCGCAGACAGAAGGAGATTTCTGAGAACTTTCAAGATATTCAAAGAAGAATGAAGAACTTGGAATCCCTCCTAAGAACAGCCGAATGAAGAAGAGGAGGATGGTTACCACCATCTTTCGGAAAAGAGCCTTTACTACATAAAAAGGGTAAGGCAATCGAGGTCAAGAAATAACTGACTAGAAATGAGAAGTTGGAGGCCTTGATACGAGGAAAACCCAGCACGTCGTAAGATCATGTCCAGAATCAGACTAGACAAGATCAACTACGGAAATCTGCAAGATCTTTCCGATCTGGCAGAATCATTTTCGGGTCTAAACCTGGTAAACGTTCGGGGCTTAGACAGTGCGATTGTGCCAAGACAGGATCCTCCCCGTGGACAATCGACGGTTACGGAGAGTTTTGCATCCCATATTCCAGATCCAGAACCAATCCAAGACGAGCCTATGCCACATCAGAATGATTTTGTGGCAGGATCCACGTTCACGGCCGTGCCAACCAGAGCAAGGGCAAGGAGGCTAGACATTCATGGGACGCCATACGGAAGTTCCCAAATGGATCCAATTCATCCTTATGTGCTCATGCTCAATTTGGATATTTTGGATTTCAAAAGTCGAGAAGCTCTGATCGATGAATGAGCCTCGGCAATGAGAATTGCAGCAGCAACGCTGGAGCTCAACAGAGAGGGGTTCATAATGATGCTATAGATGAGCCTCGAAGGATCGGTCAAAATCGGATGGGAACACGCCACTCCAGAAATAAGGGATGGTGTACTATCCGGTGAAGCCCTGAAAGACATTGTGGACAGGATGGCTAGACTGTTCAAAATATACTTCATCGGAGTAGGATACTTTGTTGATCCCCAAACCGGAGGAGGCGATCATAAAAAAGCCAGAAGATACGAGCAAGCCCTGTATAGCTTGGAGCTACATGATATATGTAGCGTCGATTTATACATCAAGCTTTTCACATAATACAAGTGGAAGAGCCGCATCAATGAAGACACGGCGATCCCGTTGTTCTTTGCCAAGATCCCAAGTCCTTGGAGAGAAATGTTGCTACGGGAGTATATACCGGTCGGGTTAGATACAGTGGCCCGAAGGATGTCCTTCCTCAAGGTTAAACTTAGCGAGTGGTGCCAGATGGCAGCAATCCAGAAGAATTTCAAGAGGTTGAAAAGAATCAACAAATCAGCTCGTCTTTGCTGCAACGATAATGACATCCCAACAGTCATTGGAGCACCAGAAAGACATCGAAAGAAAAAGCATAGGGATCACCCCTATGAACAGAAGGGAAGAAGGTTCCCCAGAAAATCTTCTTGGAGACCAAGGAGATTCTGGTCAAAACAAAAAGCCCGAAGTTACAAATCTGGGCAAAGACCGGGCCCCAGTCGTGGAAGAACATCTTCTAGCCAATGAAGTACCAGCAAACCACCGACAAGGAGGACTTTTAGAAGAGCACATACACGTGCTAATGAAAGTTTCAAGGATTGTAACTGCTAGACATGCGAAGCCAGAGGACATATCTCGACATAATGTCCGAAGAATCAGAAAAGAGGGGTTAGACAGTTCGAAGCTACACCAGAGTTCGAAAAGGTTGTCTA
The DNA here is from genome assembly GCA_948329865.1 of Linaria vulgaris. NCBI lineage: Eukaryota > Viridiplantae > Streptophyta > Magnoliopsida > Lamiales > Plantaginaceae > Linaria > Linaria vulgaris. Next base: position 83,700,054 of record OX415252.1, read on the forward strand.
CTTCCAAGACCTTGTTCATGTATACCAGTTTGAGGACATTCCTTCAGACGAAAGTATATATGAAGAAGATGAAGGACCAGATGAGTCTTCGGAATCAGAATCAGAATCAAACTGAAGACGATGAGATCTTCCGCCAGGAAGTGTAGAAAGACTTGTCGGGATTCTTCTCACAGACAAGCATATCCCACAAATCTCTGATGAGGATTATGCAAGAAGATCCAAAACTGCGTGTTTACGATGGGTTCACTATCGAAAAAATGGAAAGAACCTTAGCCCAGCTAAGCTTCAGACAAAGAAAACATCACATCATCTACAAAGTTACAGTGGGAGAGATTGCGATCCCAATGGAACTAACCGATAATGTGATGGAAATGCAGTTGGTTCCTATGAATGAGATTAAAGAGGAACTAGGACGGCTCAATCCGGAAGTCGCCCAAAAGATGTCATGGATCCATATCGGAGCCATTAGGATCCTGATCAAGGCGACATTCAAAGAAGGTGTAAATTCCCCAATTGACATTGCCATCTTTGATAGGAGGATTCAGAACCTACGAGACGCCTGTCTTGGAGGAATATCAGAAAATCTGTTTGCTGGAAAGGTGGCAGCATTTGTCTATCCGAAGATTGCCTATAATCTAGCCGATCGAGATTTCAACAGGGTCCTCACTTTACATCAGGACTTCAAGAACAATGAGCTAATGAAGGAAGGAAATAGGCCATACTCTATCACTTACAGTATCTCCTATGCCCTATCCAACACCCATCATTCAGACCTTTTCCGAAGAAAAGAGTTTGTCGAGATGCCTAAGATCTTCGATAAAGTGGCCCATGCAGTCAAACCGGGGATTTATGATTTACCACATATCCATGAGATGGATATGATCATCCAAGATCAACCAGTGTTTGGCAAAAACACTAGTCAAAGGTTCGAACCCAGGAGAATTTCTTTCCAGGAAAATAGGATGCACAACTTTACATGGGGAAAGAAGCCAATTGTCGAAGTTGTAATCAAACCTAAGAAGTTTACAACTAAAGGAGAACTCCAGTGTCCAGGAGGATGAGGCGAGGTCGAGGTGATCTTCGACACTACTCAGAAAGATAATACATTTCCATGCGATGCATTATATTATCTGAAGCAGCCCCTCGTTGGAAGATATCAAGAAAACCTAAAAATAGGTGGAATGGATTTCGTCATCAACAGGCGAGCAGGGAAGATCCCAGAACAATTAGTTTTCGAGATTGATTTTCTTGAGGATCATAAACCTTGGGAAAAACTACCAAAAGGAATGGAGTTCACGGTGGAAGGAAAAAGATATAGATTCCGTTGACCACCAGTCCGTTCTCAATCTACATCTCAGTTGGGATGTTGTATGAGAAATACCAAGCCGAATACTTTGCAGCATATATCGACTCAGGAGCAGGTATTTGCACAGCAAAACCAGGAGTGTTCCCCGAAGACCTCGGAGAAGATTTACCAGCAATTGCAGGAAGGGATTTCTCAAAGAAGATTATCATCTTCAAAAGAGGGATAAAACAGACCGAAATATTGATTGGAGGAGCGGGTGGTACCCCATGGTACAAAGTCAAGACACCCTCAATCTATTTCCACGATACCGGAGCCGATATTCTACTCGGCAACAATTTCCTGCAAACGTTCAAACGTTTTACTCAGTATAATGAAACAAGACGTCTTATCCTCACAACTACGTGTGATCATAAGATCTTGGTGCAAAGATTGACACAATCATTCTACCGGAAATTGCCAATTCAATTTCGCAGCAAGCATGGTGATGAAGGAAAACTTCGACACCCAAAAATGAAGGATCAGAGGAAATATGGTAAGGCAATCATGCAGCTTAGGATTGATAGCCTAAGTGGCCAGAAAACCAAAAGGATCAGAAACGAAACAATTGAGATCCTGAAGGCCAGTTTGGAACCAAGTCCTCACATGGACATCACTAACGAAGAACAAGCTTCGATAGAAGATGTCAAAGTAAAGATTCAAAGAAACTATGAAGAGGATCCTCTGGCGTGGTGGAACAAAAACAAACTCAAAGCCTCCTTACGAAACATAAAAGGGAAGGAAAATGAGTTTGTCAGATACAAGCCTATCCTGATGAACCAAGAAGATCGAAAGGATATGCAGAAGATTCTTAAGGAACACCTGGACCTTAAGCTTATCTCACCAGGAGTATCTCCATACAGCAGTCCTGGATTCTTAGTCAAGAACCATGGAGAAATCAAAAGAGGAAAACCAAGGTTAGTGATTAACTACCAAGGGATCAACAAAATCTTGGAATTCGACGGATATTATATCCCAAACCGAGAAAACCTGATCAACAGCATCCAAAACACAAGAGTCTTCTCTAAGTTTGACTGCAAATCAGGGTTCTATCAAATCAAGATGGAATAAGAAAGCAAGAAGTTTACAGCTTTCTTTACACCGCAAGGACATTATATCTGAAATGTTTTGCCGATGGGTCTTGCGAATGCACCCCATATATATCAGAGGAAAATGGATAATCTTTTTAAAGATTATTTCAAATTCATGTTCGTTTATGTCGATGACATTCTCATTGCCTCGAGGAACGTCAAAGAACATATCAAACATTTAGAGATCTTCTCAGATGTTTGCCACAAGGAAGGATTAGCACTATCAGAAAAGAAGGCGGTAATTCTTACAAGGAAGATCGAATTCCTTGGAATTGAGATCGACGAATCAGGTATCATCCTCTAAAATCATTTGGTGAAAAAGGTACGCGATTTTCCCGATGATCTCAAAACAGTTAAACAACTCCAAAGTTTTATGGGGTTAGTTAATTTTGATGGTATGTTTATTAACAATCTGGCGAGTTACAGGAAAATCTTTAGTCCTTTACTCAAGAAAGACGCAGAGTTTAGATGGACAGAAGAACACAAGGGAGCGGTTCAGCAGCTTAAAACCATTTGCCAGAACCTGCCCAAACTTGCCATACCAAACGACGAAGATGACTTGATACTCTACACAGATGCAAGCGATCATTGGTGGGCAGCGGTTCTAACAAAAGTATAACCAAAAGGAGAAGTCCCTTGTAGATATTGCAGCGGACTATTTACTAACGATGAAGCAGCGAGATGGCATATCAATGAGAAAGAGTTTTTTGCAGTTAGAAAGGCTTTTAAAAAATGGCCATTATTCTTACTTGCTAAAAAAATCATTTTAAAAATTGATAATACAAGTGTTAAAGCTTTCTTAAAAAATAAAATAGAAAGCAAACCAGAAAAGGCTAGATTACTTAGATGGCAAGCTGAATGTCAGTACTATGATTTTGATGTTCAAGTTATCAAATCTCATGAAAAATATTCTTGCAGATTTCTTAACAAGAGATGGAGGCACATGAGGCCGATACCATCCTCACAAGATGGAGGCACCACAGGGAAAACCTGGAGGAGCTCAGCAAGTCGATAGATGGTCTAGCAATTAATGTTAAGGCCTCAGGTCATGTACAAGAGAAGGATCTTAGTAAGGTCCAGAACGCGATGAAGACTGCCCTGTTCGGCAGCACAAGTCTATGGGATAGTCTCATGAAACCCATACTTAGAGATGCTTCTACCTCTAAGATACAAGCAGAATTGAAAATCGTCACTCTTGATGAGGGCGATTCAAGCAACACAGGACCAACTGGTGATCCTTTCGAGGAAGACACCACCAAACAAGACGATTCAAAGGTGGAAACACCTAAAGAGTCAAATGATACTTTTGATACTGCAGAAGACGAGGTTAATCTTAGACCCAGAATGGGAACTTCTAAGATAAACAAAAAACGAGCAGACACCACCTTTGATTGAATATCAAAGAACGTGGGAAAGATTATACACGAGAATGGGACTTGTCCCAGGAAAATCTGTGGCGGATTGGTCGGGAAAATATCCAAGAATTTGGATACTACCAGGATCAAAACCCGAGAATGTACGAGAATGGTTTGATTTTGGTTGTATAGCCTCAATCTTTACCACGTCACCCGAATTTCTGGAAATCTCTAGGTTACCAGAATGGATTCGAGAAAATGAAACATGGAAGAACAATCATACACTAGAAAGAGGCGATGTTCTGGAGTTGAAGTTTATTTCAGCAGCTTCAGAAATCACAGGCAAAGGGTCTTTTCCGAGCTTTCATTTTATCAAACTCCAAAGACCAAACATGAAGGCAATGGACTACATCAAACCTCCACCAGAAGGACATATGCTAGTCACCCCGATCTCAGAAGATGATATCTCAACCAGAAGAGCTTGGGGGCTTTGGGTCTGTCTCACAGAGATGGACAAGGTCAAGTACGCGTTCAAAAATTTTTAAAAAACAGAGAACGGGTCGTTCATGCTCAATAGCATGACAAATACTACTACAAGGTTTGCAGAAACGATGTTCGAAAACAAACGACGAACATTGTGGAAAAATGAAATTCCGGCAACAACAGAAACTGGCCGGAAATTCTGTAACATGGCGCACGTCGGCAAGTGGGAAGAAAGGATCTGTCCAAAGTGTCACGATCAAAAGGAGCCCCTCTTTGGAAAAAGATTCCCTGTGAAACGTGACACATGGGGAAATGACAAAGAAGGCCATTCGAGACGAGGAAAGGTGCCGCGTGGGGCAGAAAAATGGACCAACGCAGCTAGCAAAGCTAAAGTGGCCATATGATAAAAGGTTGGACCACCTCCACTACAATGACAGGTGAATAATGGAGGGACCAGACCACGAGTTGTAGTGGGTAGAAAAGTATCCACTAAAGAGACATGATGATAATGGAGGGCCATACCACTATCATAGTGGGAGAAAAAGTATCAAAATGTAGTTAAAGTCCGTGCTTCAAATCCGGAACTTTGCCTATATATATTCACAAGCTGAAGGAAGCAAAGGGCATCGATCATTCCCTGAGTTTTCTTACAAATAAGAGAGAAGCATATTTATAGTTTGTATTAGTTGAGAGTTTAAATTCTGTCAATAAACTAATGTGTGTATAAGTTTATAATTCTGTTCTGAGTGTATGTACAAGGGAAACAAGGCTACCATGAGTAGCTAAACCAGTAACTCCTCTTTAAAAGGGTTATGAGTGTTCTGTAATAAATAAGTCTCCACATAAATAAATATTGCTTGACTTTCGCCTGAGTGTGTTGATGTTTGATGATCTTTTAAACATTTCATTTTGAGTTACCTCTTACACTCGGAGTAGGAAACGAACCAGGGTTGTGCTGATTACAGTTGAAGGAGCCATTGCAGAACCATCAATTGCGATCGAGTGGTTGAAGGCGATGAGTCTTTGTAAAACTTGGTGGAATACCCGACGGTAGTACGGTCAAACGAGGTACCTTTTATATGTTATGTTTTAAGCCATTAATACGGAAGCATGTTAGGCCTGATATGGTCATAATGGACTATTCCTAGATTTGGGGTCATAATAAAGAAAATTCAGATTACTTATGGGGTCAAATTCTAATTCTGAAAAGTTATTTATTCGATTTCTTATTTATTAAATTATGATGATGACTTGAAAGTGGGACCATGACTAATTGAGACCACATGGTCCATAGTCTTCATTATGAACCGGGTCTATGTAAGTTTCACTCCTAATTACCTTTTCGTACTATATGAGTATGGAATTTAAAGTTTATCTTTGTTACTTTGGATTAAGTCATAATAAATAAAAAACTGTTAACGTTTTAATCAATCATTTACACATTACACGCTGGGTATTCAACCAGTGGATATGACATACAATCAAAGCCTTTTTTCCGATGGAAACTGGGTGGCGAGATTCCATTTAAATTAATGCACATTTCTGGTAACATTAATTTTTTATTGGGTTAAGTCATATTTCTGGTAAATTGTTAATAGTTAAGCAGTCCGTCTGATAATTCTTATTTCTACAATTATATAGGGTCCCTCAATCATATAGGCCACATAAATTAATCTCCCATTTCCTATATTAATTCATTTAATTAATTATGTTAATTACTAATAAAATACACACGGTAATATTTTTCTCTTCCCTCTGTCTTCTCTCTCTCTCTCTCATGGTGTAACATAAATACCATTATATATAATTCTTATATTGTTTCATATATATTGTCATAATACCATTATGTTTAATTTTCAGCATATATGTTTTCCATATTCTTCGATAATTTTGCTAATAAATACATAAATCCAGTGAATTTCCAGCATAAATCTCATTTTTCAATAGTGAAGTGAATTTTCGTTGGTGCATAATTTCTTCTCCAAATCGCTGGTACAAATTTTTTGTTTGAATTGATTTTCCTTCATAAAAAAGAAAGAGAAGGCGTGGAGTCTTTAAAGTGCTTTGCAACTATTTTAAATTTTCGTAAAAGTTGGTCACATTTATAGATTTACAATTCCACAATTCCACGAGAGAGAGAAGAGGAAAAAATGTGTAATTAACCGTGTATATTTTATTAGTAATTAATATAATTATTAATATAATTATTTTGATGAATTAATATGGGAGATTAATTTATGTGGCTTATACATGACACATGTCCCTATAATTTAGGGAAGAGGGAATGGAATAGGATTTGGGAATAGAGAAATTAGGCCATGAAATTAGGCGTTCTATCAAAATTCACTTTGATAATAAAAAAGGATACAAATCATCATAATGTTATATAACTTTTATAGCTCGAGAGAACTTAGGACACATCTGTTCAAATAATTTTTTATTCTTATATGTCGGTAAACTAATAAAAGAAAAACAATATTACTCAATTAAAGAAATTAACAACTTGGTTTATATTGGCGCAAAATCAGCAGTTATGTGCGTGAACAGATTAAATTATTATTAGTTCATGGGTCTCTCGCGTGGTCAATTGACCGAATAATTGCAGGTCAAAAATCTAATTATGCACGTATTTTGTAGACCTAATTGCATACACATGTTTGGAATTTTTTCAATAAAAATAGTATGACACTTTGTTGCGTAAGGTTAAATTTCCACTATTTCTTTTGTACGCAAAAATAAAATCACGCGGGAAAGTAAAATGAAAAGGGAATCCTAAAATTCTACTAGAGCTACACGAATTCAACAAATAATTGGAAATCTACATAAAGGATCAAATAATTATTCTTAAGGTAAAAAAATACTAAACCCCTAACTTATTACGCGTTGTATATTCTACATCTCGAGATGAATGGACGATACTGCAAATACGTATTCGACACGAACGTCTCATAACAATTCAACTACACTTGTTCTGATAGTCTAGATAGTCTAGAAGCAGATTGTAAATAAAAAAAAATCGAGATACGATGTGATTTAGAAGTTTGTAGTTCTTTCTTTTTTAATAACGTTGGAATCCGCATTCGCTGCGCTGCCTTCTGATTGCGCGCTAAGCAAAATTTTGAGTTGACGCCATAACTTATAAACTACACCAATCATACGAATCACGCTAACTTAATCTTATATATATATATATATATATATAGCTAACTAAGTTAATCTTATGTAACAACGAAATATGTTTTTTTTTTTACTTTTATTGTAATAATAATAATTGACCTTTTTAAAGTACAATTATAGGTATAGAACCTAAAAATAACAGGGGAAAGGAACATGAGTGGCATCGGTCCCACGAACAACATTGTCGTACGCCATGGTTGACTGACTATTAAGCGCCACTCAACTTGCTCCCTCAGAAAATGTCAAAAGGTCTCCTGTTCAAAAAAAAAAAAAACATTTGTCAAAAGGTAAATGCATTTACTTACAGGTCTTATTTGGTATCCAGTTGGTTTAAAATTTGTATTATTGGAGTAATTATAGCATCATTATCAGCGTGTTTACACGTAAATCTTGAAATTCCCAGGTTCCGACGCCATTCCTTTATAGACTTTTTGAATCATCATCATCATCATCATCAATTCATCTAGATTAACAAAAAGGAAGGAGCTTTATTGTTAACCACCTTATTTTGCCTAAAGTCTGCTTCTCTTTTCATATCTCTCTCTCTCTCTCTCTCTCCAAGATTTTGGCTGCTGGTTTTTTTTTACTTCTTCAGGTGCTTTCTCGCAGAATCAGTAATTTATAGTTGATATTTGTTTCAATTGACTGAAATTGGTTTGTGGGTTTTTCGTATTTTGATCTGTTTTGTGTGTTATTTAATATGTTGCCATGTGTTTGATGTAGTGAGATTCAGTTGATATTCTTGATTTTTGCCCTGTGAAATAAAAATTGGATCCCTTTAGAATCATCTTAAGATTCTCATTCATAATGAAGATAAAACCGACTCCAAATTTTGAGATTATACAAGTGCTTTTTTTTTTTTACATTTTGTATGGCTGTAGAGATGCAATTGTTCACAGAGTTACACTTCTGATCTATTTTTTGTTTATGGCAGGGGGGTGATATCTGTTGCTTTTCAAGTAATCTACCGTCAGATATGACCTGCCTATCTTTCTTATGTGGTGGTAGGTCAAATTCAGCAACCGGACATTCTGAGCTTGCCGATGGTAAGCTTCATTACTTCTCCTTCTACATGTACTTTTCGAGATTAAGGGCTAGTCAATATCATTTCCCTATGATTTTCTTGTTCGATTTCTTCTTGATTAGCTTTCAAGGGGATCACCACTCTGTAGCTTGTTATTTGTATGTACCCTTTTTTGTGTGTTGCTTAATGATGATAGTAACAAAGATGATGTATGTGCAGAGCTCTCTGGTTCAAACAATGTTCATCTTTACTCGTACAAGGAGCTGAGAATTGCTACCAATGATTTTAGCGTAGCAAATAAAATTGGGGAGGGAGGCTTTGGTCCTGTTTATCAGGTAAAGTTAATTTTTCGCCTCAAGTGTTTTAATGGATTAGATATTAAACTAGAGTGTCCGAACTTTTAAGCTGACTTCGTAGTCCGGCAAAAACTCTTGGATGTGCAGGGTAAACTCAGGGATGGACAGATTGCAGCGATCAAAGTTCTTTCTTCCGAGTCAAAACAAGGAGTACGAGAGTTCTTGACAGAGGTTCAAGTGATTTCAGATGTAGAGCATGAAAATCTGGTGAAGCTCCTTGGTTGTTGCGTGGAAGCCAATCAGCGAATTGTTGTGTATAATTACCTTGAGAACAACAGCCTAACACAAACACTTCTTGGTATACTTCTTTCCTTTTTTTTGTTGTGAATTGGTGTGTAGGGTGATCCGTTTTAATGAATAACTGAGGGCTGTGACAAATTTCCACCACATTCTAAGTTAACTCTGGACCTTTTGGTGTGACCAAAGGTTTTTTTTTTCTCTACGATCTTTTGTCGCGTTTTACGCAGGCCTAAACATCTTTTGCTCAGTAACGTGGAAGCTTTATTTTTCCTATTACTCCTTTTGACTCACATGATTTCATAATCTCTATAATCCCTTTTCAGGTAGTCGTAGCGCCATCTACTTTAGCTGGCGAACGAGGGTCAAAATTTGTATAGGAGTTGCAAGGGGACTTGCCTATCTTCACGAGGAAGTAAGGCCTCATATCATCCACCGTGACATTAAAGCAAGCAATATTCTTCTTGACCAAGACTTGACGCCAAAAATTTCAGATTTTGGTCTTGCTAAGCTCATCCCTACTAACGTGACTCACGTCAGTACACGTGTGGCTGGTACCATGTGAGTCTTGTATCTGCTTGACTCTTCATAGCATGCATTCAACCGCTTACATAACATGATGATCTTTGTTCATAATAAATCTAGGAACATCTCTGGTTGCCGAGTGAATTTAAATAATTTTTAATTTCATTAAAATGTGCATAATGACTTTTGCGGATCAGGATGCAGTTACCTTCTAGCTTGGACTTTTATTTGCACCAAAATCAAATCCATAACATATAATCCATACTGCCTAGTTGGTTTTCACAAAAGTGTCTTCCTGGCGCAAGTATGTACTTTGTAATGCAAGTATATGAAAAGCTTATTTGTTGCTCTCCTTAAAAGGACTTGTTAAGGGAATAGAGGAAATCTCAGAGAACCAAGTTGCATTTTAAGCTGCGTGGGACACATCTAAATGTACACCTTCACTTGGTTCTTCATTTTAACTTTGCTATCCTTGTGTGGGTGGTAGCGAATCCTGATATCATGTAAATTTGAAGCCTTTTACTCCATTCCTAGAGTGCGACAGTAAGGGGAGAGATACCTCTGTATCTTGGAAGACCCTAATCCTGTTACAATTGTCAACAAAATTATTCTGAACTTGGTATAAACCTAATTCAGAACAGTGCTACAACGCGCAGTGTATATCTCATCAACATCTTGGTGTGTACATGTGGTTCTTTTGTCCTACATTGTATATCAATCCATAGTAATTTATACATATTTTTCGGTGGTTGCAGAGGTTATTTGGCACCTGAGTATGCAATAAGAGGCCAGCTGACACGTAAAGCCGATATCTACAGCTTTGGCGTTCTTCTTATAGAAATAGTCAGCGGGAGAAACAATACCAATACCCGGTTGCCCATAGACGAACAGTATATTCTTGAAAGGGTATGCATTAACTACAAGATCACCTGCATCGTTAACCTTTAGGTAGTAACCACCAAATATTTTTCTTTCTAATACTGACGACTTTTTGTATTACAGACATGGCATCTTTACGAGAAAAAAGAGCTCGTGGCACTGGTAGACATGTCCCTGAACGGAGATTTTGATGCCGAACAGGCATGTAGATTCTTAAAAATCGGTCTACTCTGCACACAAGACTCTCCAAAGCTTCGACCTTCCATGTCAACTGTCGTCAGAATGCTTACTGGCGTGGGAAACGTCGATGAATATGCAATAACGAAACCTGGTTTGATCTCAGACTTCATGGACATGAAAGTAAGAAATGTTTCCCAAAAGAAGCCCGACATGGATCACACGTCTTCAATTTACAATTCCTCTAGTTCCGACACGGGGGAAAATACAACGACAACTTCTGCACCTTCTTCTCAAGCTACGATGACTTTTTCTACGGTTTACGATAAGAGCATCTAAAGAGAAGTTCTGCTGTGAATATACAGGGATATTTTTATTTTTTTATAGCAAAATATTTTTGTGTCTTGTTTTCGCTTTTCTGGGTTTTTTTTTTGGTTTTTTTGTGAAGTGTCTTTTGGTTTTGTTGAAAACTAGTGACATTCATATGGATCACAGGCGGGATAGCTGTATATAAAGTTGTATTTTGGTATAAACATGTGTATTCTACAAAAATCAGGGCGTGTATAATCCCACATTGATGTTAGGAATTATTCTACACGATTTGGAAAATAACACGAGTTGTTGATATGTTGGATTTAATAATATTGATCTATTTATAATTATTTACCCTTTGTAATTTATATTATAAAATGTGGGAAATTGGAAGAAACAGTTTCTTACTAATTCATATGCTTTATGAGTGTGTGCAAATAAATATGTAAAGACATTGGTTTTGGACAACAGTAACTAACTCATTTCATAGTTTCACTAAAAAAAGAAATAAATGAAACTATTTTATAAAAAAAGAATCATAGTTTCACTATGTTTATGTACTGTTTGCGCAAAAAATAATTAAATCACATTGATTCATAATAATTTTAACTAACAATCTAACATGTGGATAGTACACATTTGAAATTTATTCTTTGTTGCTTCAAAAGAAAATGATGCATTTATAGATGTATTTAGGTAGAATCTGAAGTTGTAATTGTAAATGTCATCGCCACAAATTTAGGAAGGCTGTACATGTTGACAGCGTTTTCTAGATTGATTGTGATTATATTATTGTTTTTAAACTAGGAATATGTCAAAAACGTGAGGAGACCATGAGTGAATTGTCAAAATAACACTATCTACAAAACTTATTGTCAAAATAACACACGTTCTAAACTTATTGTCAAAATAACACACTTTTGCCACATATGCACAAAACTTATTGTCAAAATAACACACTTCATAAAACTATTGTCAAAATAACATCATCTTGACACATGTACTGCCATGTGTATAAAAAATGTTTATCTTTTTTATTTTGTTCAATTAGTAAAACATATTATTCTATCATTATAATTGTAACATATCTTTTATACTAAAAAAATAAAAATAAAAAAACCGTGGCATATTTTCTTAATAAACTATAATAAAGCCAAAATAACATTGTTTAAAAAAATCTCTTAAGCATACAAGTATAATATATACACATTAAATCATCATTAATGCATTTTCAATTTTTTAAGAAAAGTCCATAAGTATTTGTATACATACGCTATAATTTATTTATCGTAATTTCATATTGTTATTTTGCAAAACAAAGATTTACTAAATTAAGAACTTAACTGCATAACAATTATTTATGCAGCTGTACCGCAACAAAATGATTAATTTGCCACAAAAAAGCATGGTGTTCGCTGGTTGTAGTCCAATTCTTTTAAATTCGTTTACTTGAGAAATTTGCCATACTTTTCTTGCACTTCTCCATTTTAATTAAATCTTAGGTTGAGCAATTATCAAAACTTTTTTTCCAGTTAGGTTCTTAATCCAATTCATCTTTGTTTTGCAAAAAACAACAATATGAAATTTACGATAAGTAAATTATAGGGTATGTATACAAACACTTCTAGACTTATTTATAATTAGAAATGCATAAATGATGATTTAAATGTGCATATATTATACTTGTATGCTTAAGAAAATTATTTTAAAAAAAAAGTTATTTCGGCTTTATTATAGTTTATTAACAAATATGCTACAATTTTATTTTTTTAGTACAAAACAATATGCTACGATTATAACAAGAATATTAGGCTTTGCTTAATTGAACAAAATAAAGAATATAAATATCTTTGATACACATGGCAGTACATGTGTCAAGATAATGCTATTTTGACAAATAGTTTTAGGAAGTGTGTTATTTTGATAATAAGTTTTGTTCACATTTGGCAAGAGTGTGTTATTTTGACAATAAGTTTTGAAAGTGTGTTATGTTGACAATAAGTTTTGTAGATAGTGTTATTTTGACAATTACTCACGATTGGGAATAATTCCGTACAAGCTAATTAATTATTCCTAAATGTACTATAACCGATTATATGTTTTATACTTTATATCCAAAAAAACAAAACTAAAGCAAAAGTTCTATATGTGTAAACATAGTACATTTGACAAGTACTTTTTTTTTTGGTAAATATTTGACTAGTACTTAACTAGAGCTTTCATCAACACGCCGCAACGAACAAAAGTGGTGTTTGCATATTTTCTAAAACAAAAAAGCTATAATCTGATTTTAAATTATTTTGAACATTTTTGTGTGTTTGGTTAACTAGTCAAAAGTCACAAAATTATTTTTTAAAGCTAGCAAACATCACATTGTCACAATCAGATTATAGCTTTAAAAATATTTTAAAGCTATTTTTATCTATACTTGCTTTTAACTTGTGGTAATTTTTATCAGCATTATTATCTTACAACTCTTTTAACTCTTAAATGGTTTTTCAAACACAATCAACTTATTGACTTACACAAATTTTTACAACTTTAACTTAAAATTATGAATTTGTGCTTTATAGAAACCTAAAAGCAAAATTGATTTTTTTTGTTTTTTGTTTTTTGTTCTTCAAAATTAAATAGCTATGCTGTCTATAAAGTATAAACCATTCATTCACTTTCTATTCTGATTTGTACAACGCCTCTTCTTGCAATTTTATATTGATTTTAGATTCTCAAATAATTACTTCTGGGCTACTGGGATTTACTTTTAGTGTCTCAAATAACTATTTTCGGTTTTAATATTAAATATAAAAAATACAAGGATTTTTAAGGTTGTAAAAAAACATTATTGGAAAGATTGAGCAAAAAAGAAAAAAAAAAGAAAAAAAAAGGAATTCAGAAAATTGAAGAAAAGAAAAATTGACCCACCCGCCCTCCTCACTTGCAGCATCTTTAACGAAGGGTTTAATCATCAAATGAAGCAGTTTAAAGTTGAAGTTAGTCCCGTCTTGACTAAAAAGTCAACAATGTTCGTTTTTGACAAACATGAACACTTTTTTAAAGACACGATTTTAGTTAGATTTCACTGCAAGTATCTTCGTATCTTCGAAATGAAAATAAGTTTGATTTATTATAAAAGTTTTGTATATAATTTTATCATTATAAGTTAGTCTTGTTGAAGATATTACAATTGAGTTTTTCATATCGAAAAAGTAATTTGTGAGTTTTCTATAACTTTATTTTTATCAATTTCTCGATAAAAGAGTTCTTAATAAAGGATAGTAACTTCTCGATATTATGTGGAATCGATAAGTTTTTGATTATTGTATGTTATTTTTATGACTTTCGCTCACTACATCGATTCTATGGCACGATACATAATTAAGTAGTTTTTATTCCCTATCTCTATGATAGAATAAGTTGGCGTTCTCTCACTGCATTGTTCTAAGCTAAGTTACCTGAGGCGGATGCGGGTGGGGGTGCGAGTGCCGGTGCGGGTGCGCCAGTGCGGCATTTTAAAAAATTACAGTCTTAGTGCGCCACTATAATGCGCTTCTAAAAAAAAAACTTATATATAAAAACAAACAGTTATTACCTAAATAGTATATCATAAACACTTAAAATAAAACTATGTATAAAATTCTCACACAAAGAAATAGATTATAATAAAAGAAAAGTACATAACTTCTAATGGTTATTCATTTTATAGAATATTTTCTAAATTATTATGGTGGGAAGACAAATGTATCAGCCTTAAATCACTTCTAATTTTTTGTAATTATTTAAATTTTTTACTTAGTTTTGTTCTCCACTTGCTCCAACTCTTCTTCAATGTCACTCTTTTATTTGTTTTCTACCAATTTTCTATGATTATTCATTAGATTTATACATAATAACTAACAAATCTTAGCGCGAGAACTAAGAATTTGTAAAGCGTCTTAGCGCGAAGCACGGACACTGAAGTCGCCAGTGCGAGACCAGTGCGCCTGCAACTTTCTAAACATGGAAGATTAGGTGACTTACATCTAGGGCACGTTGCATAATTGAGCTCTTTATTATTAATTTTTTTTCCTCCCACTCTTTATTGTAGAATAAGTCTAATATGATCTAATCCTTGGAGATGGAGACGAACTGTTTTGGTCTTATTTCGTCACGGTAATAGAACACAATAAAGAGTACAAAATGAGATCAAACAATGCTATCCAATATTATTAACGGACTAGCTTGGTCCGGAACACTTAATACAAGCTTTCTAGATAGAATAACTAAATTACAAGGCTAATAAAACGTATCGAATTTCATGTATTCGATGTGGACGTGTCGAACGAGAGCCTGTTCGATGCGGAATAGTTAACACTGGACGGAAGTCAATCTGGAAGGTATCGAATTCGATGCGTGCTATGTATGTCGAATTCGATGCGTAACTTATCTATTGAATAGGGATAAGGTATTTTCCGTATCGAATTAGAGTTAATTCGATACGATGCGTGTCGAAGGGGGGTATGTTCGATGCTGACTGTACTGAGCTGGTTCAGTCCTCTCAAATCCGCACAGATTACAAGGGGACGGGCTATTTATAGAACCCGTCCCGTGGAGCCCACATTCCAATATAGAAAGTCGCATCGAATCATCTTTGTTCGATGCGCGCATCGAATTCTCTCTATTCGATGCGCTTATGGGCCGGCCCAATAAGGAAGGATTATACTGTTGATTCGATGCGCACATCGAATTCTCTCTATTCGATGCGCTTATGGGCCGGCCCAATAACGTTATATTGGGCCAATCCTAAATCACACCCATCATATAGTCCCCCAGTTTGGGAGACGATATCAATTTAGAGATCGTATTCCAAACTTTAAAAATATATCTGTACTGATTTGGGATATTCCTATTCATAGTAAATTCGGAGCGGTACACAGTACTTGTATTAGGAAGATAATTTTTAACGCATCGAATTGTAAACCATTCGATGCGTGAAATAGTACGCATCGAATTATAGATGTTCGATGCGGTTATTCGATGCGGCACCGTAAATGGGTCTGATGGGCCTCGCGTCCCCTATATAAGGGGGGTCTGCAATGACCAAGTCATTCTTCTGCCAACAAATTTTTTCTCTTCAGGTGGGGCGCATCGAATGTGTCATTCGATGCGAGTCGTATCGAATGGTCAGGGATTCGATACGACCAGCATCGAATTGAGAAAATTCGATGCGTTAAGATTTTTGTTTCTCATTTTTTCAAGCGTTCCGTTGCGTATTTCTAATTTGGTGTTATTTTGTGTAGGATATAAACAACCAAGCAAGAACTTCTCTTACCGAAAGTTTAATTAAGGTAAAATTTTTGGTTTTTATTTTGCTGGGTTATTTACTTTTTAACATGTTCAATGTTACGTATATTTGAGTGACATATGAGAGTGTGGAGTGACGTATGCATCCTTAGTCAGTCTCCGTTTTTAATTTATTTCAGTTTATTATCATCAAAGATGGTGAGCGGTGGATCCACTCGTGGGAGTGAGTCGAGTACTGGTTCTAGCTCCAGTTCCATTAATAAAGAGAACCCTCTGGTTTCACCCACGGCCCCAGAGAACCCTCCGGTTGCACCCACGGACCCGAATACATGCGACGTAGATTTATTCGATTTAATAGATATAACAACAGTTGATTCACACGAGGGTGACGCCCCCGCGGCAAACACTGAACCAACAATGGCCGAATAAAATAGTGATGACTCGTATACGTCATCTTATAAAGATAACCGCGCTCCAAGCGAGGGTGAAGAGGACGTAGATTATATCAATAGGTAATTTGACGATCATGTCGAGGTCCCAGGAATGACATTTGATCAATATATCTCTCGTCTTCAAGATAGTCGTAAGGGACTTCGTAAGAAGTTTGATATACCTGATAAGTACAAGATCGTCCTTCTGGGCCCAAATGATCGGATGCATACCCCGCCACCCGGTCATATGACTGTGTTTGTTGGACAGCTCTTAAACGGTTTGCGTTTCCCGATTCCTTACGAGCTAAGATGGCTTTTACGGAAAATAAGCGTCGTACCCGCACAACTTACGCCAAACTCTTACGGGAATCTGATTGGTTTTATCATAGTTATGAAGGCTTTGCGCCAACCACAAAGTCCCAATGAGTTTTACGCGTTATTCGAGATTGCGAGGCGCGGAGAAGGATTCTACCACATCAAAGCTCAAACGAATCGGAAGTTCTTGAACGGTGGGTCGACCGGGTATGGAAAGGATTGGAAAAGAAGATACTTCTACATAAAGGAGAGCCTTGATGGCGAGTTCGATCAATTTCGCCATGAATGGTACACCGGGGCAAGGGTAATGATTCCCAGCGGAGTTAACATAACCCTATGGGATTGCAACTTTATCCCCAATTTAGTTAGAGAACATCAATTTGATGTCAAAAAACTTGTTGAAAGTCGAGTTCTTTCGCTAGCTGGATTGTCTCCGGTGAAATATGAGGGGAAATGACCCTTGGTATAACTGCGCCACTCTTTTATTGTTTTGAGTTATGCTTATTATGCATTTTAATTATTTATTCTTCTTGCAGCCAAGTATTTCATGAGTCGTCACGCCAGAATGAATCGGGTAGTTACTGCTGACTTAGCTAGCTCCCAAACTGACACCGTGCCCGTAATTCCTCCCCCTAGAAAGAGAAAAAACAAGGGCAAAAAGAAAGTTGCTGGTCCGTCTACTGCCACTACCGCTGATCCACCAGTTGATCCTTTCGAGGAATTACTAGAGACTAAATCTGAGGGAGTTCAAGGCGATGCTGAAATGTCTGAAGACAGGGCAACTGGAACCGGAGAGGATGTCGGAAATCTCGTCCAACGTAAGAGACGAAGGATGCCTCAAAATCAGTCGCAAACCGAAGGGGTCGCTCCTTCGATTGGCCAGGCAAGCAGGCCGAGTGCCTCCAATCCTCCTGCCAGTGCAGCTGGGCCAAATAACATGTCCGGACCTAGCCAAGGACCTCGGGCTCGAGCCGCTGGGTATCAGCTCACGGAGGCCGAAGCCATCGAGCATTTAAGGGCATTGTTGCCTGGTCTGTCCGTCCCTCTTCCAATCTCTGCTGAAGAAAGGAAAAGGATGGAGCGAAATACGTTGCATCTGCTGTCAGCGGTAACGATGTCCTTACTTGACTTATATTTCCTTTGAATTGACTTTACAAATTTTGGTCTAACCGCTCGTTTATTGTCAGGCGGGGGGTTTCGTGGATGTTATGGTCTCGTCCTTAATGAATTTTAAGGAAACTGCTAGCGTTGCTGATAACTTTGCTCTCGATGCCAAGGAACAAGCTTTGTAAACAGCCAAGGAGGCGCGAGAGGAGGCTGAAAAACTCAAAGAAGATCTGAATCAGCAAATTACTAAGCTGAAGTTAGAGGTTGGTGCAGCCAAAGAAGAAGCCCACAATGCTGACTTGAATGGCTACATTCGAGGCCTTAAAGAGGTAAAATATATTATTTTTATAACCTTGCACCCCATTCTCTTATTATTATTATTATTAATATCTTTTCTCTCTTTGAAGGTTTCTCCCCAGCAAACATTGGAAATTGCCGAAAAGTTTCTCCAAGGTAACACATTTCAAAAAATGTGCACTCGTCGAGATGATCACGTGGCTCGAAATGCTCAAGCTCTGACGGTGCATCAGTTCTATGCTACCAAGTATGTTCGTGGCAATTTCAAACCAGAATGGTTAGACCTGTCCCTTGGGCCAAATCTGGAAAAACGACCACCTCGTCAAACTTCTGAACCGGCAGAACCTGATGAGTTTGCCTCACTGCTGGAGAAAGAAGATCTCGTTCTCGGAGGATTATCTCCGCCGCTAGATATGCCTGAACCATATCCCTCATCTGAGGATGAGGAAGATGATTAAATGATGCTAAGGCTGTTTTTCTATTTTCTTGTTTATGAACAATTTGTATTCTTCATCCAATTTATGCATGGCGCTGAGTCGCCCTATTATCTTAAACATTTTATGCCTAGTACAATCACATTTCCGACTGTTTGTCTTAAGTTGTTTAATTACTTATTGTACTCATATACATTGCCTTTTATTTCAATTTCTCACTTATATTCTTTACTTTATTTTGGCAACTTGTTGGTTCATTGTCTTTCAATGAATATTGTTTACCAATGTTATTCGTAATGTCTATCTCCTATCTCGGTGATCTTAGCTACTCTAGACATAATTGTTTGTTTCAATTCGTTGTTCGTGACCTTCTGAGTGTCTTGCAGTATAGAGTCTCCCTACCTTCTTTTTGTTTTAAGGGTTTACGGTCTCTCATGCCACTTTGGGGCAGAGTTTCCATCCTTCTTGTTTTTGAGCTTTTATCGGTATCTCGTGCCACTTTGGGACAGAGTCTCCGTTCTTGTAATTTCTTCCGGGATTTTCGGTATCTCACGCCACTTTGGGGCAGAGTTTCCGTTCTTCTGATTCCTTTAGGGATTTTCAGTATCTCGTGTCACTTTGGGACAAAGTTTCCATCCTTCTGATGCCTTTAGGGATTTTCGGTATCTCGTGTCACTTTGGGACAGTGTTTCCGTCCCTTTGTCTCCTTTGGCTTCTTTCGGTATCTCGTGCCACTTTGGGGCAGAGTTTCCGTTCTTCTATTTTGCTTTAAAGAAATTCGTTGTCCTGCATTCATTCGTATTACGCAGATTATATAGAATTCATGTAATTTCATTAACTAAACATATATTTCTTGAATAAACCCCAGTCAGATTATGTGAATAGACCAGAGCTTGGGATATTGCTCATTCGCCTGACTTCCAGCGCTGTCCTCCATATTCATGTTTTGGGGTGCCTGTTTTAAGTTCATACATATTTGTCCCTCATGCATGTTATAGCAGAGGGAACAAATAAAACTTGTTCAAAATATTCAAAATGCTAAAAACATTGGTAAACTGAAACAGAATCTTTAATCGATACGCTCCATATGCCTCGGAGACAACACCCTTGCCGCTGTTTCTTTTTTGTTGTGGCCCAATCCTGAGTGAAGTTACGTAGCATTTCCATCCTTCGATATGGTCTGCTATGACCTCTCTTGTGCCGCTAGAAGTTGGAAATTTCACCATTTGATGATAAGTTGACGGTTATTGAGTGCAGGCCTTCCTATGATACCGTTGTATGCAAAATGCATGTCAACAATCACGTAATCTTCCATAAGCATCTTCCTCTGTGGTGCTGTTCCCAATGATGTTGGTAGCTTGAGCATTCCGAGCGGTATTATTTCTGGACCTCCAAAACCATGAAGAGATGTCCTCACTGGTTCTAGCGTCTGATTATTCAAGCCCATCTTAATCAACGTAGAATTAAACAGCACATTTACTGAACTCCCATGGTCAACTAACATCTTAGTGACTCCATAGTTAGCTATATCCACTATTATCACCAAAGGGCAATTCAAATTGGACATCTGTATAGCTTGTGGACTCAACTTTCTCAAATCTGTTGTAGAAAAAGTGATTTCTTCGTGCGGCATCAGCTCAATTCTCAGTATACTGGCCATGTCAACGAAATTATCTGATTCAACCATTCTTGTGATCTTCCTTCGGTCATTGGTAGAATCTGCACCCCCTGGACCTCCTGATATCATATTTATCATCCCTTTCCTGGCATTCCCATCTTCGATTTGAGGGTATTGGAAAAGTTGCGGTTCATCAATCACCCTCTGCTTATCCTTCCTGGGAGATGGAGTTCTCTTTCGGTTGAAATGGTTCTCCTGTTCTTGTACCTTTTTAACAAACTCCACGAGTTTGCCATCCTTTATTAGTCGTTCAATTTCATCCTTCAAATTTATACCATCCTCAGTTTCATGGCCTTTCTGATTATGATATTTGCAGAATTGATTTGAGAACAACGTTGCTTTGGATTCCCTCATTGCTTTGGGATCCTTCAACCATCCTTTCCTCTTAGCTGCCCCAAAGACTGCCATAATGTTAGCATTCAACGGCGTGTACCTTCTAGGTGAACTATCCCTTCTGTAATTTTTGTTCCTGTTGTTGCTATTATTACGATTATGATCTTATCTGTCTCTCTCTCTGTCTTTCACAGCCATACTAATTGGAACTTTGGTCGGCATCATCTCTTCGAAATGAACCACCTCTTGCGCTATTTTGTTGATTTCTTCAACTGTGGTGGATTTTCGTTTCAGTAAGTCCCCACCAAACATGGTGTTGGTAGTTGCTCGAAAGAGTATACTCGCAATCATCTCTCCCGTCGGGCTATCAATCCTTAATAGCTCTGTATTGAAGCGTTTCATGAAGTCCTTTAGACTTTCATTAACTTCTTGTTTCATCGTGTATAGATGGGAGTGATCCAAAACCAGTCTAGACTGACTAGAGAATTTATCCTCGAACATTTTCCTCAACTGGGCGTAACTCTTGATTTGTCCAGGAGGAATTCGATTAAACCAATCAACAGCCACTCCTGACAGAGTCGTTGCAAATATCCTGGCATGCATATTGTCCTTGAAACCGTAAAGGGACAATTTCCTATCTAATTGGAACAAGTGATCTCGGGGGTCGGATTTCCCATCGTAAGTTTTTAGTTCCGGGATCTTATCCCCTTGCCCCAGAATCTTCGACTCTATCTCTTGGCAAAAAGGACTGTGATTTACAGAATTGTCCTCCCTTGCTGTTTGAGTCTCGGCTGTTGCTTTCCCTTTTTCCAACCTTCCAACGTTTATGCTCACTATATTATGATTGCCATGCAAATCATGACCTTCTGACTGTCTTCTGCCATCTCTATATTTTCTTCTTTGCGATTCCTCTCTTCGATTTTCTCCCTCCCCCGTTCCTTTTTGGAATCACGGCTCTCTCAACGTTATCTGTCTTCTCTTCTTGTTCGCTCAGCAACACATTCTGCCTCTTTTTCCTTTTGTCTCTTCTCATGATGCCTTTTTGATTGTATCTCAACAGATACTAGCTTCTTTCCCCGTTTTTCATGAACGGATTTCCCTTTGCTCTTTGTTCCCTCCGAAGTATGTCTACTTCTTCGGTCGTCTTGCTGAGACTTTTCCTTTTCTTTTCCCTTTTGCTTTCGGATAGCTGAACCTTGTTCTCTCAAGTTCTCAGAATATTCAACAGGAGATGGTATCATAGCGGGAGGTGCTGGAGTGAGTACTTCAGTCACTACGGCTTTTATCATTGCCAATAATTCATTCTTTAATTTATCTGGAATCGTGGCACTCGTTGTTGAGGCTCCAGTTGTATCGGCTTCATTATGGGGTATCTCTTCAGCTTGAGTTCCTTGGTTCTCTTTCCTGGCTGGAGTCGGCACTGCTGCGGGTACGGCCGACGGTCCCGCAATATCTTGCATGGTTCGTTCTGGTGTATCCTGTCGTTCTTCTCTCATATTTCCTTCTAGAACTTTACTCTGGGATCTGGTCATTCTAGTAATACCGCTTATCAAGCTAATATAATTTGTGTTCCCACAGACGACGCCAATGTTTTGGTCTTATTTCGTCACGGTAATAGAACACAATAAAGAGTACAAAATGAGATCAAACAATGCTATCCAATATTATTAACGGACTAGCTTGGTCCGGAACACTTAATATAAGCTTTCTAGATAGAATAACTAAATTACAAGGCTAATAAAACGTATCGAATTTCATGTATTCGATATGGACGTGTCGAACGAGAGCCTGTTCGATGCGGAATAGTTAACACTGGACGGAAGTCAATCTGGAAGGTATCGAATTCGATGCGTGCTATGTATGTCGAATTCGATGCGTAACTTATGTATTGAATAGGGATAAGGTATTTTCCGTATCGAATTAGAGTTGATTCGATACGATGCGTGTCGAAATGGGGTATGTTCGATGCTGACTATACTGAGCTGGTTCAGTCCTCTCAAATCCGCACAGATTACAAGGGACCGGGCTATTTATAGAACCTGTCCCGTGGAGCCCACATTCCAATATAGAAAGTCGCATCGAATTCTCTCTATTCGATGCGCTTATGGGCCGGCCCAATAAGGAATGATTATACTGTTGATTCGATGCGCGCATCGAATTCTCTCTATTCGATGCGCTTATGGGCCAACCCAATAACGTTATATTGGGTCAATCCTAAATCACACTCATCACGAACCAAATGAGATATTTGACGTACACCAACAGGCACTGCTTAAGCTCGCAATTGCATTAATTCTGAATCTATGCGTCAAACATCGTGCTAATTTATGGATTATCACTAACTTATGCATAACATGATCTTACTACACATGTCCATGAGTGACTATAGTGTTTCAGATATCTAGTTTTTGCTTGCAGTAAATTATACTTACTTAACATATATTTTAATGCGTGAACAAAAAGTGACACACATATTTTCACTATGGTATAGGCGGGGTATTTTTTGAGCTTAGATGCGAAGTGCAAGTTATGAGGCGCAAGAATGTTACATGAGTTAAGATGTTCTTAAAAGATGTTAAAGGTCAACATTTGTGCTAATATGAAAAAAAAAATGTATATATGTTTCAATTTACTTGGTTGTTATGTCAACTTTATATAAGAAAATATAGGCTGAAAATCTATACAAATAGATAAAATAATTATTAACATATTTGTATATTGAACCATATAGGTTTATATATGTATATATACATTTTTTTTTGAACTTCAGGTAATATACTATAACCCATCAGAGTGGCAAAAATATAAATATGTCCATACATAAATACGCAGCAGCGCCAACTCAAATAAAACACCACACTAAATGAAACCCCCAACGGCGCAAACAACAAACAGTCGCCTAAAGACTAAATGAAAGATGGTTAGGACCCTACACATTCGTATACGCATTCCTCGCCAAAAAGTATGCTTCATGATTTGCATTGCAACGAACCCCACGGATTATAAAATCTCTATTTCTCGCAAACATTCTTTGAATGTCCACAAGGAGAATCTCAATGTTAGCATCACTCGTGGTGCAATTAATAATGTCATGGATTATGTTAAGACAATCACCCTCAAACACCACGTCCATCCACGTCATCCCAACTGCGAGTCTAACAGCCCATAACCCCACGAGAGCTTTCGTACCCGATGGACTCATACCTGCCTCAATTTTACGTTGCACCCATGCCACCACCTCCCCAGAGGCATCCCACGCAATCACCCCAACCCCAACCATACCATCCTCTTCAAAAACTGCCCCGTCGAAGTTAATTTTAATCACCCCTTCAGTCGGTGGAACCCAAGACTCCGGTTCGTTCAGACCATCGGCACACCGCGTACATAAGTAGTTGACCAGCAATTTGCATAACTAAGAGCAAACGATGCAATGTGCTCTGGATTTTGAGGTGACTCACATGCTAAGACCCGACTTCTGCTACTCCATAATGCCTAGGATTGTTCAATAGTTCCACGGTTTGGTTAAACCGTGGAAACCAAACCAAACAAGACAGTTTGGTTTGAACCATTATACATATTTGCTACTGCGGTTCGATTTGGTTTCGAACCAAAACTGTTTTGATTTTGTTGCTGAGAGACCAAATTAAACCAAATAAACCAAACCATTGAAAAAAACAAAAAAAAATGTTAATTTATAACGAAAGAAGCCAAAAACGTCAACACACTTACACACAAACAAAAAAACCACATAACCCACTCGTCGGTTTTTCTACATTTCTAATCCCCAATTTTTCTAAATCCCCAATTTCCAATACCGAACCACCCGCATTAACTAATAAACTCCATATTTAACCCTCCAAACCTTGGAATTTGCCTAAAATCACGTGGGCGTAAGGACTTTAGTCTTACGTTTTGCTCGGGAGGCTGTTTTTACTTGGAAAAGTGGTATCGTTTGTAAAAAACGGACACTGTTGATTTTCTGGTCAAATCTCAACTCAATTGGATCTTGAATATGTTCTTCTAAATCTTGAAACCATCATTTTTCTACACTTCATCACTTCTCGTTTCAAGAAAGTTTAGTTGTATGCCTAATTAATGATCGAATAGTCATTAAAAGTTGCATCTTTAAGCTTGAATCGCAAATGTGTTTTGTGGGTTTTAGCTAAAAATCTTGATTAATCTACTCTAATATAATTTTAGTTCAACTTTAATGAAAAAAGGGTAATACAATTTTTCTTTAAAAAAAGATGACATTATTTTTTTCATAATTGAACAATTTCTCGCATTTGGTTTTATTTGGGTTTTTTGGGTTTAACCGAATCGAACCGAACCATGAAACCGTTTAAACCAAATGAATTTAGTTGCAGCCACGCTTACCGCTACCTTCGATTCATGGAGAGATTCTAGAAATCCAATCTATAAACGACCCCCCCTCCCTTATAAGAACCGACCGAAACATCCGTATTGACTTTTATACATGCTTCTCTAAATTATGAATATAATTGACGTAAATTACACTTATAAATATAATTGACCACAAGTATTTTTATGTTCCAGTTATTATTGTTTTTGTTATTATATATCTACATAAAACTGAAATAATAATCTTTCTGGGCAGCAAAACAATAACATGGCTATTATTTATGGAACTTAAAACATTGCCACAATTAACATCATGTGCCAGTGGGTGACCCAATCACATTAATTACTAAACATAACCATGACTAAACATTCCCCACAAGTTTCTCTCTCTCTCTCTCTCTCTCTCTCTCTCTCTCATCATCACTGCTTCTATTACTATTGTATTGTATTGGAACTTTTCTTCTTCACAAGCATTCCCTGATAAAAAATAAAGTGAAAAGCCTATTAGGGTTTCCACTTTTTCCTCCCAACTTATAATCAAGCAGAATCCTTTCACAAATTAGCTCATTGTTTGTTTGTGTGGGCTTTAAGTTTTGTGGGGTTTATTAAAGCTTGCATTTTTCTTTTGTTGGGGGTCAAAAAAGTGAAAATGCTGTGAATTTATTTATGGGTTCTTTGCTTTTTGCTTAGGCGTACATGTGAAGCCATTTGTTGTTGGGTATTTTTATTTTCTTACTGTTGAGAGTTCATCAATTAAAGCTGTAACTGTGTGGAGGAGGAATATCCTGGATCTTTTTTAGCTCCACTAGCTTCAATGCCAGTTGCAGTAATGCTCTTGTGGAGAAAGCAACTTATTAGAGCTCAGCTTCGAGGCCGATAATCGACTTTTTTAGTGGAATGTGGATTATATGTTGAATCTTGATTTATGGGATTGTTGTATGTAGGGTTAGTTAACTGTTTATTAGCTAGTATTAGGGGCTTTTAAGGTGATGGAGGATATTGGGTTGTTTAATCAAGGGTTCAAATGGTTGAAATCGAAGGACTGTTACTCTGTAGCAAGAACTACTATGAGCTGTGTAAGGGACAATATTGGAATTTTTATGGAGCGTCATTGGCCGATAGTGTGCAGCGGGTGTGGGAAGTTTGGGAGAGGTCTGCTGTTCTTGTTGGTTACGTGGAAAAATTGCCTTTTTACGGGCGTTCAGTCGTTTATAGGACTGGGATCAGCTGCGCTGCTAGTCATTATGTGGAGTTGTTTTTTAAGCTTGACGTCGATGTCGTGCCTTCTTTATGTACTTCTTAGTATGGTACGCCTCCCTGTCTTACGAAGTGTTTTACGCAGTTTTCTAGTTTTGACACTTTCATGTTGCTTGTTTCCTTTCTCAGTTATTTAAGAATTTGAGATCCAGTATTGTGTGGTGTTTCCCTGCTTGTATGTTAGCTTGATCTCTATGATCCCTGTATTACTCTTTTAATGAAGACAAATTAGGTATAAGAATCTTATACAATGCCGGGGAACGTTAATGAGGTTTTGATGTGGTCCAGAAGATTACTGTAAAAACGTCTTTTTGTTGGAGTTCGCCAGAAGTAATATGGGCTGAATCACAGAAGTCAAAGGTCTTATGAACCCCTCCCACCCTCACACCAAAATAGAAAGGAAATAGAAAAGGAAAAGAACGAAGATTGCCGAGGAAACATAAAAAAAAAGAGGAGAGAGACAATTTAACAATCTTTTGCATATAGAAGGTGCGGCTCGAAATTTCCTTAACTTATAAAGATTTCTGACTCAGTTTGAAACTTATGTTAATGATATAGCTGAGACAAGGACAAAAAACCGTAATAGAGAGAAATAGGGTGACTATCATAAATAAATGAGAGAAACTCTGACTTCAATTTTCCTGAAACTGTTGTGATCTTCGCTGACGCTTTTAATTTCATCCTTCATTTTTATTCCAACCCCGATGTAGAATATTCTTCCTTGTCATTACTAAGAACGCCTGATTTTTATCTTGTTGCAATCACACAAGTCGTGCACTTGGCAATCCACCTTTTGCTCTCCTTGAAGTTTCAAGTAATTATCGGAAAATCCTATGATACCACAGTACTAGCAAGGAAGACATTCACACCTTTTGCTCTCCTTGAAGTTTCAAGTAATTATCGGAAAATCCTATGATACCACAGTACTAGCAAAGAAGACATTCACACAGACTCAAACAATGCCTTTACTTGTTAGAGTCCATTGATCATCCAGATGGAAGAAACTTTGTCCTTGATATACATCCACAGTTCATCATGTGATATTATAATTTTCAAGTGTTCTCAGTAGCAAGAGTCGACCTCGTATTTTTTAAGAGGAGTTTATTTGAGAGAAGTTCCCATTTAACTGTTGGAATAGCTTTTCTCAGATTTGATCACCTCATGTAAAGTTATTCTCAGTTCTCAGTAGATCAGTCATTCGTACTTGATTGTTCTGATAGTAACCTAATCAAAGTTACTGCACTTATTGTATCTCATTATATGCAAATATGTCGATCTTTAACTGATGCACTGCTCGAAAAATTAAATATCCAGTAAATCATTTGGCATGCTTGGTTCTTAGCAACGTACTTCAAATATTAGTTTCCACGATGTGGCTTGTCTATTATTCATGATTCTGTTACGAGTTTGATGATTACTTATATGCGTATTGTTTTCTTGCATGTGTTAAAACTTTTCTGCCTAAGTTTGACTCTAGCTTGTCGTGCATGGTACAATAAGTGTACTCTTATGATATAGATTTTTTTTCTTACTATTAAAATCATTTTTACTGAAGTTTTCTGAGGGTTTCTCCAGCAGCAATTGGCAATTCACTAGTTGTTACAAATGTGTTTCCAGGGAGCTGCTGGAGTTGCGGTTCAGTATTTAGGCTACACTCCTGGACTTTTTATTGTGGGGCTGTTTGCCATTCTAACTTTGTGGATATATGCTAACTTTTGGATAACGGGTACCTTGTTCATTGTTGGTGGTATGTTCTGATTCACTTCCTGTAGTTTTGAAGTCACCAATAGTAACAGAGATATATATTCTTCTTACGGGTCATGTTTATATCCTATTTAGAAACAATTAGTATTATAATTTCTGAACCTGTTGATACCTTCATAATTTTGGGAATTGCAGGTTACTTGTTTTCCTTAAACCATGCACGGCTGGTGGTGTTGATGGCAACCCTGTATGCCATGTATTTTGTCCAACTTCAAGCAGGATGGCTGGGAGTATTTCTGTCGATTAACCTTGCGTTCCTATCAAATGATGTATTGAACTACTTGATCAAATGGAGTGATAATTTAAGTCAAAACACTCAATTTGAGGAGCATAAAGAATCTAATGCATTTGCAGAAGATGATTTTTCGACTTCATGTGAGTTTTCTGTCCCACCTACTGAAGAAGAAGACAACTCACACTCATGTAAATCTGCCACTGAACCTGCCAGTGCTTCATCTGTGGTGGAAAAGCCAAAAGAACCTGCTGCTAAGCAAGTGATCAGGGTAGATGCAGACACCATTGTTGAGATGAAGAGGATTTTAAGTAGCGTTGATCACTACGAAGCACTTGGGTTTCCTCGTGAAAAGAAACTTGATGTCACCTTACTGAAGAAGGAATACCATAAAAAGGTGAGCTAGTCAGATGCCCACATATTCAAGTGATATTATTTAATTAAATAATGCCTGATGTCTTGGCTCTGGGTAAAATACATATTAGCTTCTTACAAGGTCAATGGTACACATTTATTGTATAAACACACATAGGTTGTGCAAGCTTATGAGAAACTGAGTAATAGAGCGAGGCTACTTCTGTGGTTCCACACTTTGGACTGAAGTTCCTAGTTATTGAGGCTCAGATTTTATCTAGCAGCTAAAGAATAACTTTCTTAAATTACTGATGGTGTGTCGTTCTAATTAGACACCTTTTGGGGCTTATTTTTCAGGCCAGGCTGGTGCACCCCGATAAAAACATGGGTAGTCTCACGGCAAGTGAATCATTTAAGAAACTTCAATGTGCATATGAGGTAAGTTGTACGCTTCTTGGCCACTGGGAAACTCGAGAAGGAATTTTGGTTGTGTTCCCAGTAGCTTCTCATGGTAGTTACGGTGCAGGTCCTTTCTGATGCTGTGAAGAAGAGGGACTATGATGAGCAGCTCAGAAAGAAAGAGGCTAAGAGTGTCATGCAGAGATCAGCTAGCACTTCTTGTCAGGTAAAGTTTATGCAATCAATCTTAGCCTAATATTTCTATAAAGTTCATGATTTTCTTAAATCTTGTCAAAATGGTGGGTGGGAATTTATCATAGCTCCAAATCTGACCAAAATGGTACAAAGATTGCTTATCCGTTCGTCACTGTTGAACCTCAAGACATGATTTATTTTTTTGCGAGTTTAAATATGATTTTTTGCGAGTTCAAATATTTATCGTGGATTATATTCTGCATGTCGGCAGTATCTATGTGAGTGGAATTATGATTACTTTGCACCGCCTCTTCCTAAACTCTGGAGATTAATAATCTATTCACTCTTGAAACAGAGTTCTACCGGCTTTTGCTCTGAGGAGTCGAGGCGCATACAGTGCACAAAGTGTGGTAATTCACACATATGGGTTTGCACAAATAGAACACAGTCCAAAGCAAGATGGTGTCAGGTTTGGCTTCTCTATGAAAAAAAATATATATTTGTTTTAACTTGCTAAGTTAATGACTATATGAAGATTTTGTGGAGTATAGGATTGCTGTATGTATCACCAAGCCAAAGATGGCGATGGATGGGTCGAGTACAGGGGATCTCTTGTCTTTGACCGACCTCAAAAGGTATGCTTTGGGCGAGAACTAAGCATTATTTTAGTTGGAGCCCTTGCCTACTATCTCCTATTTTGTTAATTTCTCATTGCGGTTAGCTTCTTACCTTTTCAATTGTTTAATCCTGTATGATCATGTTTTCTTCGATTGGATCCTTACCAAGGTCGATCCACGTAGTTCACTTAGTATGAAATAGGAATTTAGCCCCCCCCCCCCCCACACACACACACAGCTTTACAGTGTTGTAAATTTGTGGCCCCTAATAAAAGATTCTGTCTAATGTGTATAGGTGGAAATACCACGTGCTTTTGTATGTGCTGAAAACAAGATTTTTGACGTATCAGAGTGGGCCATATGTCAGGTTAGTCTATGTATTCTAACCATTATTCGTTTTTAGTCTTGCCTTTCTACGTTCTATCATTCTCTGCCATTATGATTACAATTGCTTTAGTTTCGTATGTTGTTCACAAACATTCTTGTTATGGGTGTGGTTATTCTATTTGTGTTGTGTGTTCAAACAGATTCAAGGTAGTCTAGGGCTTCCGAAACTCCGGAACACATTTGTGTTAATTTTTAGTGGGTTATATATCTATATTTTTCTGGAATCATGACAAGAATACCGATATTTGACTTAAATCTGAATTCCAAAGCTGTCATTCCAACTCTTCTTCGTGTTGTATTGGTACATTATTGTTTTCCGACATCATAGTTTTTGTCAACATGGATTTATGTATCAAACATTTTACCTGATTTATTGGCGGAAACTCTAAAAGTCCACAGAATGTTGCATTCCGTTTCATGACCGTAGATATGTGGTTGGGTTTCACAACTTAAAACACAAGATTATTAAAACTTTTCTGAACTGTACTTTGATTTAGGGAATGGCTTGTAGACCAAACACTCATCGAGCCAGTTTCCACGTAAACATGGTTGGATCGGGGAAAAATCAGAGGTCCAGCTCAAGCAGGTTTCCATGGGACTTGGACGCTGAGATGGTGGATGAAGAAGAAGAATTTGAACTGTGGCTCCAGCAAGCCTTGGCTTCCGGCCTTTTTTGTGAAACGCCAAAGCGCAGGAAAAGTTGGAGTCCCTTCAAACTGCCTCAAAAGAAAGGGAAGAAACCCTGGCGAATGTCACCGTAGAACACAATGTTTACGGTGACACAAATTTGTTCATTGAAGTCGGAGTTTGTTTACTTAAACACATGAAGGGACGTGAGGATAAGAACATTGGACTTTCTAGTCGTGCCTTACATGGATCCGAAGGATGTCTGAACTGCTAGTTCAACACAGTTTCGTTGTGTAAATTCTTCTTTGTAGTGTTTTTCCTCTGCTCCAGATCAGTGTTTGGCCGCATCCTCGAGGTTTGAAGTGAAATTAATAGGAATTTAGCAACACTGATACTGTTTGTGTCCTAACTGATGTGTTTAAAACTTGAAAAAGATGCAATAAAGTTAGAGTTCATTTAGAGTTTACTTTTGGTATCAAATTTCACGTTCATAGTGGGATCCAAATGACAATTGCATTTATGTTCCTACCTTGAAGATCACACCTAAGAATTCCGAAGTTTCTTCAAAAGTTAGATTAGGCCATTAGATATGTTTGCAATAGGAGTTTACTGGAATTGTAATGCCCATAATTCCCACATTAGATTCTATCAAATCACGCGATGAAAATCCCCACAATGTTCCAAAAATTGCATCATACTTTCAGAAGGAAAAAAAAAATTACTTAGTACTTTAATTTGTTCTTTAGAGACTTGGTATCCTAACTTGACCAGATTCGTAAATGGTACTCCATGTTTCAAAATTTCCTCAAATATAGTACTCTAATGGCGGAGCTGCAAAATTGTTGCCCCAAATTCACGCGTGGACCGCCGTTGACTCATCATTTCACTTTTTTATTTTGGCTGCATAGACCTACTTATTGGATAAATACAACACAAAAAAACCCCAACAAAAATGAGTAATTAATTTTTAAAATCTTATTTGATTTTAAATATTTTAATTTAAATACTTAACAACAATTTAAGTTGATAAAGAATAATTATTAACTTTTTTGTTTGTACTTAAGTAAATAATCACCCATATAAATTAATATTCCAAAAAATTAAATTAAATTAACAAATAATAATAGAATATAATATTATTACTTTGTAATTATAAATAATAACTAATCTACTTCCTCAACCCCCCAACACCCACCACACGGGGCCACCCTCCACCACCCTCATCCGCCCCTACCCCCACCACAACCTCCACCATGCCCCTACCCCCACCACAACCTCCACCACGCCCCTACCCCCACCCTCACCAAAGGTATTGGATTTGGAATTGAACAGTAAAAAATGAAACATAGATACAACATAATCGACTTGGGGTTGACAGCGACACGTGAATTGCACGACGCGAGATGTTAGAAGCTTCAGATTGAGTTGACCGGAGAATTGCAAGAGGCGCAACCTTGACATAGTTTGCTCGTTTTCTGTTTGCAAAAATGCCTCGAAGAATTAATTAATCTACTTTTAAAATTTCTTAGTTCTTTTATGATTTTTTTAACTTTTTTTCGATCAAATAATACATGTCATCATATTTAGGTGGCAAAAATAAGTCAAAATTCCCAAATTTGGGTCAACGACGAGCCACGTAGGCTACGCCGTGTGGGTACCAAAATTGAGCTGAAAATAAAAATTAAAATACCATTTGCGAGGTGAGGTTACCAAGTTTGCTAAGTGGACAAGTTAAGCTACCAAGTATGATTTTTCCCATGCGTGATGATAAATCACATCTGCAAAAGGATTACATACAACCAAGGAAACGAAAATGGTACCAACTTATAACTATACTTCATCTGCTACCAATTTTCTTGGTGTTGCAAGTTGCGAGTTGCAACTCCACTTCCCACAGAAACCCTCATGTATAATGTGATACTACATTTGTTCAAACTTCAAACCGATTTCGGCTTTGCACCGTAAAGCTCCTTAAGCTGGGAAATATAGGTTTCTTGTGACTATCTCGCTGTATATCCAGTCACGAATCTTTGTATACCCGCAAAATCCGATACAATCTTTAAGTTATGGAAGCTTCCTTTCATCTTAGTATCCATGTAATCCACAAGAAAATTGCTCTGTATTTCACCATTAGTCTGCAATAAAAAAGGTTAACAGAATAAAAAACACAGACGAAATCCCATTAAGAAGTGATTGAAGAAGTAAGCACATAAGGATCACACATTAAGCTCATTATGTCTCTCATGAAAAAAAAAAAAGCTCATTATGTCTCGGGTGATGAGATGGTCCTAAAATGCATTCATCTGTACTCATGAACAGTAGCACGATACTTCTTAAGACATAATCCCATTGGGAATTCATTTGCTAAACAATAATGTCTCACTTCCGCGTGGTTTCCATGAGTTCCATCTTTACCCCAAATATCGTTTCATAACACTTAATATAGTTGTAAAGTTCAGAATGAGCCAAGCGAATAACATACAGCACCAACACATGTACATGATTATCAGTCACAAGTTAGAGTGATTACAAACGAACAGCATTTGTAGTAAAAGTTCTGAATACTTTTCAAAGAAAACAAAAATCAAGACTAATTAAGCACCAACATTAAGAGGATCTTTGCTAAATGAAGAAGAAAAAATGATTTATACCTCAAATGCAAAGAATCCACCAGGTTTCAACATTGAAGCAGCACTGTTGCATATATGGAGAAGGTCGTTCATGCCATTTGCTCCACCATCAAGAGCAAGTCTTGGTTCATGTTTAGAAACTTCAGCCTGTAGCCCATCGATGTTTTCACTTGGAATATACGGTGGATTGCTAACAAGTCCAGCGAGTTTCCCTTCCACGTCCTTCAGAGGATCAAACCAAGATCCTTGCTTTACTGTAATTTTATCCTGCTATACATCCATGTTAATTGCAGCTTACACCTTTTTATGGTCTAATCATATAGGAGTTCAAAATAAATCAAGATATCTTTCACATAGTGCAAAAGGATGGAAGCTGGTCTCCAAGCAACAATCACAATCAACATCGATCCCTATAGGTATTCCGGGTACCCATTTGAGTTCAGTGAACATGGTTGCATTTTAAATGAAGGAACTGGATTTCAAGAAGATTCGAGCTGCTGCCCAACAATCACCAATCAAAGGCAATTCTAAAAAGAATATATATAAAATCAACCATTAGAAGCACCATTTCCGCAAAAAAAAAAAAAAAAAGTTAACGTAAAACGATCAGCGGTGTAATAAGCCACGCGAAACACAAGATTCTTTGGATTTTATAGCATAAAATTTCACATGTCCCATCCCGCTAGTTCATTAACAAAAATAACTAAAAGGATTGGAGTTGGACCACGTTCATTTAGCTAACTTCCCAATCTAATTAGACTTTAAAAGTAGAACGAACATTTACCGATATGGATTAGGAATTCACCCTCATGGATGAATTTCTCTATCTATTTTAGTGAATCCTAACGACTGGCATTCACGATTACTGGACATCGATTGGCAATATATGATTTAAGCCTTAGCATTGGCTCACAAACGTACACCTTTGTCCAATTTGATTCGACGGGAGGGATAAACCAATCCAATGGCCTTTTTCCATTATACATGGCTTGGATTAGCCAATTTTTTCTTGTATTCACTTATGCACCTTTCTCGATTGTCTCTACATTCGGAAAATTCGGCTACTTTCCAAATGTAAACATAAACAAGAAACAATCTCTCTAGTTCTACGTTCCAACGACAAAAACGAAATCGAAATAACAAACACACTATAGAGAATGCTAACCTGCAAATTATACCTCTCCACATTATACCTGGCAACACCAACCGCGACGTGGCTCAAATCAACTGCAACCACGCTCCCCAAATCCCCCAAAACCCGAGCTATCCCGATGGCCAGCGCCCCGCTCCCCGTCCCCAAATCCGCCCACATTCCATCCCTCCTCAACTCCTCGTTACTCCCATTCATACTCTCCACCACCAAATCGACAATCGCCTCGGTCTCGGGCCTCGGAATCAGCACCCCTTCCTCCACACTCAGCACCAAATCCCTCCAATGCTCGCACCCGACCACATACTGAAACGGCCTCCTCTCCTCAATCCTCTGCCTCCACAAATTGTACAAATCATCCAAACACGCCCTTAAATTAACCTCAGTGGCATCGTCGTAATTTGAGCTGAAAACTGAGGGTTGATCGATTGCGTCCTGGATGAGCCAGTTGAGCTCGCGGTGGAGGAGGTCGGAGTCAGGGCCGTTGTCGGAGTTTAGGAAGGTGGGCCCCACTGAGGAGGCGAGGTGTTTGGCCCAACGGTGCCAGGTTTTGAGGTGTGAGAGTGTGGCTTGGTGTTGTGCGGGTTTGAGGTAGAGTGGAGTTTGGGGTCTTGGTTGTGTTGCGGCGGCGGAGCAGGAGGAAATGCGGCGGAGCTGGTGGTGGTGGTGGTTGTGGTGGAGTAGGGAGGAGAGAGGTGCACGTGCGAGGGTGATGGACCTCATCTCCAACCTCCCGCTCTCACACGTGCCAATGAATAGCTTCCGTTAGAGTATCATATGGGCCTTTTTTAAAGCTACATATAGGGCTTGTTAAAGTATTTGGGCTTACTCTTCTTCTATCTATTATTAATTTTTATTTTGGATAGAGCGAAAAAATTACTTTCATTCTTCATACAATAGTTGAGGGAATTTTGCACTGGACGTCCTTTATGTTAACCACTTTTCAAAGAAGGTCCTGTATGTTGACATGTTGCAAAAAGAGTCCTGTATGTTGGCATCATTTGTAATTTTCGTCCTATATGTTGACATTAACAGAAAACATCCTATATGTTGACATCATTTTTAATTTTCGTCCTATATGTTGACATTAACAGAAAGCGTCCTATTTGCATTTTAATCCCTAAATAATTTATATAATTACACTCACACTTAAAAATTTAAAAATTTCAACAAATTTAATTGCATTCTTTTAAGACACATTCTTTTAAGAAAAAATTGATGATATTATATTTTTAGAAAATTAAAAATTTCAACAAACTTAATTAATAATTTCTTAAGCTTGATTTTATTAATTATTTGATAATTTTATTTTATTTTTAAAAAAATTATAAATTTCGAAAATTTGAAAAATATAATTTATCAATTTCGAAAATTTGAAAAAATAAAAAAATTTCAATTTCGAAAATTACTACCCAAAATCGTTCGAAATAGTTTAAAAAAAATATTAAAATTTCGAATTTTTTTTTTAAAAAATTACTTTCAAGTTCGAAAATTTGTTACCCAAAACATTCGAAATAGTTTGAAAAAAAATTATCAATTTCGATTTTTTTTTTTAAAATATATTAAAATTTCGAAAATTTAAAAATAAAGTTACTTTCAAGTTCGAAAATTACTACCCAAAATCGTTCGAAATAGTTTGAATTTTTTTATCAATTTCGAAAATTTTAAAAAATATTATCAATTTAGAAATTTTAATATTTTTTTAAAAAAATCGAAATTTCATAATTGTTTTTCAAACTATTTCGAACGATTTTGGGTAGCAATTTTCGAACTTGAAAGTAATTTTTTTTAAATTTTCGAAATTTTAATATATTTTAAAAAAAAATCGAAATTGATAAAATTTTTTCAAACTATTTCGAATGTTTTGGGTAACAAATTTTCGAACTTGAAAGTAATTTTTTTAAAAATTTTCGAAATTTTAATATTTTTTTAAAAAAATTCGAAATTGATAACTTTTTTCAAACTATTTCGAACGATTTTGGGTAGTAATTTTCGAAATTGAAATTTTTTTATTTTTTCAAATTTTCGAAATTGATAAATTATATTTTTCAAATTTTTGAAATTTATAATTTTTTTAAAAATAAAATAAAATTATCAAATAATTAATAAAATCAAGCTTAAGAAATTATTAATTAAGTTTGTTGAAATTTTTAATTTTCTAAAAATATAATATCATCAATTTTTTCTTAAAAGAATGTGTCTTAAAAGAATGCAATTAAATTTGTTGAAATTTTTAAATTTTTAAGTGTGAGTGTAATTATATAAATTATTTAGGGATTAAAATGCAAATAGGACGCTTTCTGTTAATGTCAACATATAGGACGAAAATTAAAAATGATGTCAACATATAGGATGTTTTCTGTTAATGTCAACATATAGGACGAAAATTACAAATGATGCCAACATACAGGACTCTTTTTGCAACATGTCAACATACAGGACCTTCTTTGAAAAGTGGTTAACATAAAGGACGTCTGGTGCAAAATTCCCCAATAGTTGATGAGTTGAGATCAACGATTCGAAATTACACAATTTCTTAAGAATTAAGATTTCTTTTTTTAATAACTACATTTTTATCGTGTATTACTAGTAATAATCGATTTGTTGTACCAGCTCATAGTAACACAGTTGTACGAAATAATTCCTTGAATAAATCGATCAAACCAAAAAGGTTGTGGTCACAGCAAAATTCGAAGCTCAATCTGGTTCATGTTCGGACCACACTTTGATTTTTCTTCTTACAATTTTGAATCGACTTTGGGTCTTTGAATTCGAGTACCTGCCATGAAGCGTCAAAATGTTATCTTCTCAGCTTTCAACTAACAGGATGTAGGGGTGTTCATAAACTCGCCTGACCGGCTGACCTGCCTAAACCCGACCCGCTCAATCAGCCACCCTCATATTTTTTTTATTGTTTTAATTTGTGTTGCGTTGAAAAGAATGGAAACACGTCCTTGAGCGCGCTAGAGTTGTGGGTTGAAAAAAATGAAAACCCGCCCTTGTGCGCTAGGGTTGTGGGTTGAGCGGTAAGCTAACCCGCCTATCCGCTTACCCGCATATGAAAACAAAAAATAAATTTTAATATAATAACACTATAACAAAAATGAAAA
Source organism: Linaria vulgaris (assembly GCA_948329865.1). NCBI lineage: Eukaryota > Viridiplantae > Streptophyta > Magnoliopsida > Lamiales > Plantaginaceae > Linaria > Linaria vulgaris. Next base: position 83,737,971 of record OX415252.1, read on the forward strand.
ACAAAAGTAGCTTGTGTACTAGTCAAATAATAGAATTAGCTACACAATATTGTAGTTCATATATAAGTTGACAAGTTAATAATTAGAAACGAATGGATGGAAGACTTTACATACGTATAGACAAAACAAAATATTCATTAATACATGAATTGATTTGCATATAGCATAAGCATACGAAAAAAAAAAGAACAAGGAAGAAAATGAGAAGATATTTCTTTAATACGAGGATATATGACTATAGTATTATATAGGTTCTCTTTTTTCCTTTTTATAGATTTAATGTACTATATAGCTTGTGTGCCTTAAAACATGAAAAATAAATACTTTTATTAGTGATTTGATGTGTAACATAACCCGTCACCAATCTGTCTGCACCCACCTAAATCGCAACCCGAATGGTCTTAAAAATAAATTCACATGCAAGGATAAAAAAATTGGTAACCCGCAAGTGTTGAATATGATGTCTTTTTCGACGATAACCCGCTAAAACCCACCCGCGAACACCCCTAACAAGATGGAGCTTCTGAACTTTGTAAAGAAATTCAATTTATCGTTGGATCATCAATACAAAAATGTCTTTCATATAAAATAGCTTTGTTCGCCTGGAAGACCTTTTTAGGTAGCACTCGAAGAGATCAAATCAAACCAAAAATTCATTTTCTACTCAATACCAATACAAAAAGTCAGAATTTAATTCGATTTGCTATAAAGGTATTTAGATTAATCAAAGTTCATTTTCTGTTGGAACGCTTTTGACAAAATGATTCTTAACTTCTATACTAAAACACTTGGGTATTTGTAAAGTCGCGGTTTAAACTTTTACAAATCGGATCTAATTTACTATAGTGAATTTTTGGAGAAGTTAGTTCATGCAAAATTGCACAATGATACAGTTTTATTGAGTCATCCAGTTAATTATATAAGTACATGGATGAGATGAAATTCTACCTCTACTTTCCTAGACACTTTGAACATAGGAGTACATATAAGTGTTTAAAGTAATTTGGAAGTGATAATCTTCTCATTGATCTCAAGAGTATAAATGTACAATTACATATTTAAACTAGTAAGTAAATCACTATATATAAGAAAATATAATTACAAGAGATTTACAGAATATATACAAGACTATAACTAGCTAGGTTTATTACGCCCCTGTAAAATCGACATTCCATCAGCACAAAGAATTTGGAATGCATGAGTTGAAAACGGATCTAACTAGAGACTTGGTGAGGATGTTGGCCAATTGATCAAGCGTGTTAAGATAAGAATCCTTGAGAACACCTTTGTTAACAAGATCACGAACAAAATGCAAATCAACCAAAATGTGTTTTATGCGCCAGTGTTGCACCGGATGTAGTGAGAGACGAATGACACTCATAGTGTCACAACGGATGTGAGGAGAGTGATGTAGAGGAAAACCAAGTTCGCCAAAAAGATGCATAATCCAATAGACTTCAACCGAAGCCTTTGCTAGGGCACGGTGTTCCAATTCAGTTGAAGAGCAGGATACGGTGCGTTGCTCGCATGATGTCAATAAATAGGGTTGGGACCGAGAAAAAAGACATAGGTGGGGGTGGAATTGGCGTGCAAGCTATCACCAGCCCAATCGGCATCAGAGTAGCAAGGAAAACACGAGAAGATGAGCGGTGAAGAAGTAAGCCCTACGAGAGTGTACCTTTTAAGTACCGCAAGATGTACTTGAGGGCAAACCAATTCGATTTCGTAGGAGACACCATTCATTGAGCAAGATGACTAAAAACCAAGGTAATACTCGGGCGCGTGAAAAAAATAGTATAAGGCTCTAATGATCTGTCAATGTGGCATCGAAGTGGTCAGTGGCTTAGCGCCATCCATCTTGTGTTGCGCCAAGACATCTGCAATATGCTTGTGTCGAGACAGAAAGAGGCCTTCACGACAACGAAGCACTTCAATGCCAAGAAAATAAGTTAAGATCCCATATCCTTAATAGAAAAGTGCACCAGGTTGGGAAATAAACGAGGAAATTGAAGAGGAGCAATTTCCGTGACACTGGTGTCATCAACATTATCACGCATGAAGCAAACGACCTTGTCGCGAGAGTAGACAAAACGTGATGCATCCTATTTGGTTTGTACAAAACCAAAGGAAACAAGAGCCGAGCTAAGAGCTAAGTACCAAGTACCAAGCAAGAGCAGCTTGCTTGAGTCCATAGAGAGACTTGTGAAGACGACAAACCTGGCGTGGATGCGAAAGATCAACAAACCCCAGAGGTTGACTCATGAACACATCCTCCGGGAGATCTTTGTAACACCCCAAAAATTTGGAAGAAAATAAATTTATGATTTAATCCTTGAACTTAAAATTTTAATTTTTGACCCTAAATATTTAGAAAAATTTGTATTTGAGCCCCCTGAACTTAAAAGTTAGTCGTTTATCATATTTACATGCCACTAATCCTAAATCATATATTTTATTTTCAAATATTAACCAAGTTGATTGGATTACCTAGAAAAATTACATAAGTAAATCTGTATGTAACAAAGAAATCTAATTATACCTATTTGGATTTTAATTATAAATAACTGAGGGACTTGATATGTAATTAACTAATTGAAGAAGTAAGCCATGACATCTTTTTGATGAGGTAAGCCATGTCATCCTTAAGAGCATGATTAAATTCATATTTTTGTGATTTATTATAAAATAATCAAAGTGAGACCTTAACTAAAAGTATTTTAACATGATTTTTTGACTATAAATAGTAGGCTTCCTTCCAACAATTTTCACACCCAAAATCATTTCGGTTTTTCCTTCTTTCTTCCTATGAATCTCTAAGTTAGTGAGTCTACTTTCAGGAAAAATTTATCCCAAATTCTTATTTCATCATTTCCTACCCAAAAATACCCCAAAACTTTTATTGTGCAGAAATTATCCATTCGGCCTTGCACCTTAGAAAAATCATAACTAGCTGTAGAAAAATATTGGGCATAAATTATCCATTCGGCCTTGCCTCTAACTTCCATATGAAGAAATATTTTTCAAATAATGTGATTTAGAAGGTCGAAATTCCTAAACCGTAGACTGTTGTCTGAAAATTCGAAAATAGGTTCTATGTTTTCAAGAATTACTTAGCATAGCAAACATTTGTAGTTTCCTTCCCATTCGGGCACACATATTCCTAGTGGTGTTAGAGATGAGTTGCCACAAAATATTTGGAAAAAAAGTTCATTTGGATATTCGATCAAAGGTAAACTCGAAACTGCGACGATTTTCAGCTTATTTTACGTATTTTAAGTTCTTTGTTTATGATTGAAAATAATCATCCACTCACACATGAATCTTATAAGATATAACAATCATTAGAATCACTTTAATATGATTTGTATTCACGAATTAATATTTTTGAGATTTTTCAATAAGATTTTTTTGAGACTCAGTTTTTCAATAATATATAAATAAAATATTTATCACGTTTAACATATCCTTACATAAGTTTAATAAGATTATTATATATATATATATATATATACTTTTGAGGTCTAATCCTCTTATATGATTATATATTAAACGTTCTTTGATCTTTTACCTTGATTAGGTTTACGTATTAATATTTTTATAAGTTATGAATACAATGTAATATAATTTAAGATAATCTTGTAACAAAATAATATTAACTAAGTTATACAATTTAATGGATTGCTTCATAAGGTAATTGTTTGATGTCAGGATTTTTGGAATTTTTGGATGTACTAGAGACTTAAAGAACGATTTTCTATAAATTAGTTAAGTAATATATTTTGAAGATTTATTATGCATCAAATTAAACAGTCTATCATACTATACTTGATATTATTGTATACTTACCATTTGAAATGATTTTCTAACATTAGAAAAGTTATAACTACAATTATAATTATAAATATATGGTTGCTTAAGATAAATATTGAGATATAAATTACGTATACAAAGTATATTTGATATTTAACTTAACCTTACGACATCAAAGTTTATCGTGTAAGATTTTCATCAATGATATGTGTTATTTACTTAAATTAGTATTAACTACATTTTTTAAACAAGAACTTCCTCAAATTTCATCAACACGAAAGTTGAATAATACATATGTTTATAGTGGTGAGTTATGATTATTCAGTTAACTAATATTATCTTAATATTATTAAAGGTTTGATAAATTAATCAACGACGCGCAAGATTCTCCGTACAAATAAAGGTGAGGTTATTCTGACTTGTTCTAGCCCCGTTTGGCATCCGACCCTGAGAAATTTCGACAGAAAAGCCACTACTCCGTTACCAAACCTCGAACAACCTATATTTTATCATAATCACGTTTTGCATCTCATCTCATAACATGATTTTCTTACTCATAGTTAAATCGTATCCAATCATTTATTATTTCCTAATCATGGTAATTCCCCGATATTTCAATATCATCTTCTGGTTCTTGAATTGTGCAAAGAGCAATGAACTATGCTCGGGACACGTAGCTCAATGATTAACAGATATTATCAGGTTTACTAGCTTATTTGTTTATTTGTTATACCCATTGGGACGCCTTTGGGAAGTTGGCCCAGAGATTGAGTAGAGTTACTGTTGGGCAGTAAGGACTGTCAGTTTAAGTAATTTCGCTTGATACCCATCTATCTAGGCGCCGCTTGCAGTCAGGAGTTAGCTGTAACCTGAGTGCTGGATCGGCATGTACTCGAGCATGTTTCTTGATTGTTTGCGAGGTCGCTCCTCGTCGGGAGGTATAAGGTAGAATATTAGAAGTCATAAGATTGGATTCGTTTATTGTTAAGCACAAGTTCATTAACTATTCTATGAAAATTCCAGTAACATTGTTACATCAAATTGTCTAGTTGAACTGTTTCTACCGGTAAGATCACTCCTCGAAATGTATCCAGTAGGTCACAATTAATTATTGCATTACCAGTTCTTTTATATGAATCTCACTAAGTCATTAAAGACTTATTCCTCGTTTCTTCTATCCATTCCTCAGGATAAAATCAACATGGCAGCATGGACTAAGTGAATAATTGTTCAAGCGTGCATTTTAGAATATTCGTGTTTTGTCACTATTGCATAACCATTAAAATTGTCACATTATTTGTAATACCAAGACTTTCGCTGTATATATCAAAATATATTTTAGAAAACGTGTATGGTTTTGATCCTGAACAAGTGAAACCCCTTCCTATGAGTTACGCTTTAATCTAAGTTGGGTAAAGTGACTGATCACCACCGAACCAACTCAAATTAGAGCATGGCTCGTAGGGCGCGGTTGTCACAATCTTCGTGAAAGAAGGCGTTACTTACGTCAAGTTGGCTAAGTGACCAACCATGATTGGCGACAAGAGTACAATACGTATGGTCACAAGCTTAACAATCGACTGAAAGTCTTCTTATAATCTAGACCCAGATGTTGGTGAAAACCCTTTCGCCACGAGTTGAGCCTTGTACCTGTCGATAGTACCATCAAGAAGGCATTTAATACGAAACACCCACTCAGAGCCAGTGATGTTCCGATGAGGGGGTGGATCAACTAAGGACCAAGTGCCATGTTTGAGAAGAGCTGTGTATTCATCAGCCATTGTCGCACGCTAATTCGGATCTTTCATGGCCTGACTTACATAGTTGCTTCAACCAAACTAGCTAACGATTGTTTAGTGGCAAGATGAGCGTGCTTCAGTTTAAATATATTATTGTGCAAATGGGTGATCATGTGGTGAGCACGATTAGTCGCGGCCTAAGTAGACAGCGGGATAGATGGAGGATCACGTGAGGAACTATCTGAAGAAATAGACGGAGTAGAGGACTCTAATTTGGGAGGATTCTAGGGAGGTGGTGGATCCACATGGCATACGTGTGGCATTAAAGGAGAAGTAGGTAGTGGTAAAAAGAAGAGACTTAGAGACTTGCACGCGACAGAGGATAAAGAACCCGAGGATGGAGAATAACCTAGAAACATATCCTCAATAAATTGAACATGTTGAGAGATCTGGATGCGGCCCGTTTCAAGATCAAGGCATTTATAGGTTGACTGCGAGTGGGAGTAGACAAGAAATAAACACCGAAGAGACGCCAAAGAGACGGGGAGCGAAGTTTCCCACGAATATAAGGGCGAAGACGGGGAAAATAGAGGTATCCAAGAACTCTGAGACGTAAATAATTAGGTGGATGGCCCTACAAGATAGGGAATTACGACCCACCCTTAAGAATTGGCGTAGGTAGGCGATTTGTTAAGTACAAAGCAGTGGCAAAGGTGAACTCCTAGACTTCTGGTGGAAGCCGAGCATGAGACAGTAAAGTGCGGCCATGAGAAACCACCTGCAAGTGACGACATTCCATCATTTCATTTTGTTGCGGGGTATGAGGGGATGTTGGCAACTAACTAATACCATTATCTACAAGATAAGCGCACAATATATAAACTCGTCACCGTTGTCTGTGTCAAAATTCTTAATAACAGAACCAAATTATTTCTCAACAAGACTGTGTAATTGAGAAAAAACTATCGCCGCTTCATATTTAACAAACATAGGGCACAACCAACAATACTTCGAATAATGGTCAACCAACAACAAGTAATAGCGAAATCAATTCATAAAAGTAATAGGAGTTGGACCCAAGCATCGCCATAGATAAAATGCAAAACATGCTCAGAAACGAGTGAAGTTGTATTAAGCAACAATGGTTTGCTCTTATTAAAAAAACAAGGTTCACAATTATAATTGTTCAACATAGACGAGTTATCACAAGGTAAATTAAACTTGCGTAAAATAAAAGAGCTAATCCTAGAGAGGGGGGGGGGGGGCAAACGATCATACTGACAATCTTTATTCGTCCATTCGCCAATTAAGCATGCATACATGATCAAGACACCGATGTGAGGTGCAACTAATAGACGCCACCTATGCAAGGTCCAGTTAACACCTTATTCCCGTATTGCAATTAACAACAAATTGAGATGAGAAAAATTCAATAGTCAAATTATTTGATTTACTGAATTGATGCACAAATAAAAGATTGCGGCGCAAAGGCAAGAACTCATAAGACAATATCCATAACAAAACGACGGTATGAGCAATTTATAAGGTAAGATCCAACATTTGATATTTGCAAACCTGTAATATCAGCAATAACAACCTCATTCGGGTGGTCATCTTCTGAATGAATCGAGAGGTTCTAAAAATCCGTGGTGAGGTTATGAGATGTGTCAGAATTGACGAGCCAATTAGTCGTCAGCGGGGCCAGAGCCGAGGGTGAAGTAGCGAAGTTAACATTCGGTGGATTAAAGAGAGGTAAAGTGCGTGCAACGAGACCCAGAATACCACACAACTGATAAATCACTGTGGGTCGAGAGAAATTCACACTCGAAAGCAGATTTGAGCGCTGATTGTTGTTGTGATTCTAACGTGAATTACCATCACCCAAGTTGTAGCCACGACCTTTAGAACGACCGCGAGCAGATTTTGGATCACGACCAGAGTTTGAGCCGCGATAATTGTGCTGGCCCCTGTAAGACGCCATAGTTGGCGGTGGCGATAAGGGTTACGGATTCAGATTCAACTTCACAAATGAACTTTTTTGAGCGAGGAGGAGATTGTGAAGTTTGCTGAATCTGATGAGATTCTCACGAGAAACAAATTAGGCCAGCCAAGTCACGATATGTCGGACCAAGACCATTTAGGATGTAGAGAGTAATGGCATCGTCGTGTAGTAGATGATCAATAACATCGAGTTTCATCCGCCTTGGCCTCTAATAGCTTGGAGATTGCGGCGCAAAGGCAAGAACTCATAAGACAATATCCATAACAAAACGACGGTATGAGCAATTTATAAGGTAAGATCCAACATTTGATATTTGCAAACCTGTAATATCAGCAATAACAACCTCATTCGGGTGGTCATCTTCTGAATGAATCGAGAGGTTCTAAAAATCCGTGGTGAGGTTATGAGATGTGTCAGAATTGACGAGCCAATTAGTCGTCAGCGGGGCCAGAGCCGAGGGTGAAGTAGCGAAGTTAACATTCGGTGGATTAAAGAGAGGTAAAGTGCGTGCAACGAGACCCAGAATACCACACAACTGATAAATCACTGTGGGTCGAGAGAAATTCACACTCGAAAGCAGATTTGAGCGCTGATTGTTGTTGTGATTCTAACGTGAATTACCATCACCCAAGTTGTAGCCACGACCTTTAGAACGACCGCGAGCAGATTTTGGATCACGACCAGAGTTTGAGCCGCGATAATTGTGCTGGCCCCTGTAAGACGCCATAGTTGGCGGTGGCGATAAGGGTTACGGATTCAGATTCAACTTCACAAATGAACTTTTTTGAGCGAGGAGGAGATTGTGAAGTTTGCTGAATCTGATGAGATTCTCACGAGAAACAAATTAGGCCAGCCAAGTCACGATATGTCGGACCAAGACCATTTAGGATGTAGAGAGTAATGGCATCGTCGTGTAGTAGATGATCAATAACATCGAGTTTCATCCGCCTTGGCCTCTAATAGCTTGGAGGAACTCAACAACGAATCTCGAAGCGAGCTTCATGGTGTTGAAATTGTCCTTCAACTACATAATGCGAGATCCGAAATGGTCCCCGCATGTACGTTGTAGCTTAAGCCACACGTCCGTCGATTTGTCTTCAAAGGAGATAAGCGACATAATCTCACCAGAGACGGACCTGAAGATGACGAACAAAATAAGAGAATCTTGTCGAGCCCAGTGAAGATGGAGGATAATGGATTCTGGCGTGGAGCCACAGGGATGGCACGTGATGGTGTCAAGATAGCCCAAAAGACCAAAGTCGTGGAAAAGGTGACACACTTGAGAGCGTCGTGAGGCACAACCGTTGCCGATAAATTGGTGCAAAAGATGATGATGAGCACTGATCATAACAAGCGGATCATTGCCAAGAGGGGAGGCCATGGTGATCAAGGAGTCGTCGTCGTCGGAGGTATCGTCGACGGAGGGAGTGGTAGGGTCATAAGATTGAAATTCTCGTAAGAGATTTTAGGCTTTGGTACAATATAAGAGTTTAAAGTAATTCGGAAGTGATAATTTTCTAATTGATCTCAAGAGTATAAATATACAATTACATGTCTAAAACTAATAAGTAAATCACTATATTTAAGATAAATACAAGAGATATACAGAATATATACAAGACTATAACTAGCTACGTCTATTAAAGAGAATCTTTGTTGGTGTATAAAAAATGAGTGACCATGTATCAAATTGGAATTTGACAACGTGTGGATTGATCAGACTAGACTTCAAGACCTCAAGAATGGGACTCGTGTTTTGATCTATGCACAAGGGTAAAAGAGGTTGAAATGCTAGATCTATCTATGCACAAGGGTGAAGGAGGTTGAAATGCTAGTTTCAAGCTCAACAACCAAAGCTTCATAAGCTAAAAGTTGGACACCAAAATAGTCCAAGCCTCCAAGGTCAAACTCACTCATTTAATCTAGGATGATTCGAGCTTTGCTTGTATGTCAACATCGATATGGAGTTGATGAATCTTTATGTAACCTGAAAACTGTTAAGAGATTAAAGTCGGTCCGATTTCATCTCGCTTATCACGTAACTCGACAATAATGCCCAATGTTTCAATTTTTTAGAATGATTAATTGGATTCAAACATTCTTTTGGGTGTTTCTTATTTCATGCGTAATGCATTGCACAAGTGATTAGTTGGATTCTAGAAGACCCGCGGTGTAATAAAAAAGTGATATATTAAAGGTATCGCGTAACTTCGGAACAAGAAAATATTAATGCACCTAGTTTTCATAATAAGATCCTAATTTCCTTCATAAATGCAGGTTGGCACATTAAAACTTAAAGTTAGGAAGTTTCCGAATATCTCTATTTTATATGAACGAGTCTTATCACTTATGCGTGGAATGAACAATAGTTAATGCTTTTCGGTATTAAAGTGTCGGTATCCCCAACGTATGATGTGGTCCCTAAATTATTAGCAACCAAAAAAGTTTAATATAATAACTTGCCGTACGTGTGTATGATAATTAAAAGAACACATGTGAATGGAATATTATGAAATCCAATTTTAAGTATTATGCTTTTTTGCGTTGATCATGCAGTTTGGTAGTAATATATTATGGTTTCGTGCTGCTGGTTACTTATGATTTATGAATTTGTTACCAAATACAGTTCGAGTATTAATATTTGCAACCGAATTAGTTAAGGATTAGACCCAAATTGATTATGTGATTGTGAACTGGGATTGCTGTAATGAACATAGCCACATACTCTATTTGATGAAGACTACACAATTCCCTCGTTAATGGTACATCCCTCGTCATATTTATCTTTTAATGTTATCCGATAATCTTAACAAAATAACGTAGCTATAAGAGGAATCTTCGAGTCTTTTCTTGATGAAACCCAACATTCAACATGGATATATATATATATATATATATATATATATATATATATATATATATATCAAGCGCCATTTCAAGTGACATGTACATATACAAGTGTCTTCTAGAACAAAGTTTAAGTGCCACATGCTTAAAAAGGCGCTAACATGGATCAAAGTTTGGCACGTTATTTTTGTAAGGAATTACAAAATGGTAAGCATGTGCGCTGATGAAGATCGACATGAACATGCTAATCGCTTATAGAACTTAGATCGATATTAATTAAGTTCGGACAAATTTGTTGCAAGGAGTTGTTTATCCGTGCAAAATATATGATTTACGAAAATTCCTATTAGTTGTAGAATTAGATGTTTTTCCTTCCTTCACATGTTTCGAGAACGAATAATGATATTGTGTGTTATGAATGAGGGGACACATAGACGTGTAAGAGCGTAGTGTGGAGGAAGGATCAACTTTCTACTTATACACATGGATCAAAAATTCCACGCATTTTCTCGAATACCAACACGATTCCGTTTTTGACTTCATCGATATAAAATATACATGTAGCTTCCATGGTAGTTACAACTTCAATATTTATGTGCTCTTTGAAACATGCCGAAAAGTTCTCAAAATATTACGAAATAATTCTAATTTTTAGCGGGCAAAAACTTACTCTGAAACTGAAATTTTAATCCATGCTTATACAAACTAATAAAGTCATAATTCTCATTAATTAAGACTCTTCGTCAAATTAGTTTCTTTGTCTGGACCTTTCGTTTGTCCGAGCTATCAATCTTACACTTTTGAAAAGTATAAAAACATTCTCTTTTTTTTTTACTTTATCGAAGCTAAGCATACAAATATCTTTTACGTTCATCAAACCATATTGGTAATAGTAGGAATTGACATCCTCAAATAAAAGCTAGGAAACTCTTCTCGTACAAAGTAGCACCTAACCAAGCAAGGACGATGCTGACAGCTAGCCCCTCGAAATTCTTATCCTCTCAAAGATCAACACAAGACAAAGAAGATGTTGATAGCTAGCCCCTCAAGATTCTTATCCTTTCAAAGATCAACCAAGACAAAGGTGATGCGGACAACTAGCCCCTCAAAATCCCTGTCTTTTCATCAAAATCCACACCAGCGCAAGACACCCTTCAGATTCCTATTCGATCATACTTTCACTGCCATTTGAGGAGATTTAGTACGAGCCACCCACCATTATCTATATAAAGCCGTCCTCTCTTTCCTTGAGTAGGGACTTTTCCCCCAAGAAAATATTAGACGATAAATAAAAATCTTAAATCTTTGTTCTCTCTACCCTTATTCTTCTTTCTATTCCTCGAATTGGGGAAAGGCCGACCCACCCTCGTGTATTTTTCTTTTATTTATATATTAATAAAATCTTTTATCAACAATGACATAGTCTGTTGGAAAGGCCTCCTCACCCCTAAGAAAAGATTCGAATGAAGAAAGGAAGTTAACGGCCCTGTGCGGGTGAAAAAAAGAAGGGAAAGTCGTGTCTCTCTTTTTGATTAAGAAAAATTTCTAGCCAATCCCACACATGTCACCCCCTCTGTTATGTCTCCTTGGAATCCGAGGCCTTCACTCTATACAGAAAGAAAGTCAGTTCAAGATGAAAAGCCACAATGCTACGCCATCTCACAAGAATCGCCAAACTTTCTTTTCATTTTTTCTTTTTAAATCCAGGTCATGCTCCAGAAAGATGGGATCAATAGAAATGAGTAACAAGGGAGAGTAGCCAGGAATTCAAGACTCTCTCATGTTAGGGGATCACCTCGGCGCCCTACGGCCAAAGACAAAACGGCGGAAGCCACCAAAATTCATGAGTAATATAAAGATATGCATGTCAACCCACTTTATATATAAAACTAGTAAATATTCCTTACAAAAACGTCGTCTTACCCATCATTCTTCAAAACTTATGTTACAAAACCAGTCCCTATTTACAAAGGTTCACACCGATGCTATACAAAGAAAGACAGAAAGAACTCTTCAAAATTATCCGAACCAACCGATGCATTACCCAGAGTCAGGAACATGGCACTTCCCTTCTGGCACAACATCCTGGCGCACCCCCTCTGATACCTCTGCCAGGGAAACCACTAAAGGAGTAATATTCAACATCGACAAGCCCCCTTTCAATCCATGCAGGCCAACGCCACCCGCCCGTACGATCGACAAGGTCTGAGATACATGACGACCTTTTGGGGGAGGATCCACCACCAACTCAGGGATCACTAGATCCGAAGGAAACCCATGCATCAACGGAACCACATTCTGACAAATACCGTAGCCTATCAACATAAATTGTTGCGCCTCTGTGCTGAAAGAGCTATTCCAACGTGTTGCGTTTGACACCCCTAACGCCGCTCGAGCTTGAGCCCTAGCCAGTTTCTCCCCAAATCGACGACCCAAGTCCATCAGAAGACGCATGTATTCATCCCATTCTGCTCGTGCAGTACGAAGCGACTCACTCGACTGACCGAGGCAAAAAAACAAACTTTCTACCCATGTTTCCGCATATTATTATCGTTCGCTCATAACTTTAAAATTCTTTTCTAGCATCTCCTTACTTCTATCGGAGCTCCTTATATTCATGGATCGTATGGCTTCTATTTCTGCCTCTTTCTGCTCCAGCTGATGCCGAGCCTCTCCCAATGGCTTATACCAAAAGCATTTCGAAAACGCTCACCCATGGCTTATACCAAAAGCGATAACTTTTCACCCCTCAAAGACAAAATTCGACAAGAAAATAGGATGAGAATAACGAACGCCAAAAAAATTGCGCACAAAGAAGTACCTTACGAAAGGAAAAAAGCATGTACACCACAAGAATTCTTGCTAAAAATATCATGCAAAGCTGAAAAAGTGAAGGGAATGAGAAATTCCCTATCACGCTCGTTGTGCAGTCCGCATAAATATGACATGCAGTAGTCCAAACTCCCCGGCATGCCTATGAAGAGAGAAAGGCCGTCCGCTATGCCTAGCAGAGAAGATTGGCCCATCTCTCCCTTCCAAACAACAGACAGAAGGAAAGAACGACTAGAACCTTCACCCGATTCACGAGATAGATGACCCTCCAAGTCAGGGAAACCCCTACCCAGAACTAATGAAAATCTAGAAAGCGCCTCGACTGACAGAGTAGGGGAAGAAAAGATAAAGGTCATCGAATCAAACCCTCTCAACAATGACTCAAGTGCCCCATCGTTAGTTGAATATTGCGGATAAAGTAAGGGAGCCATTGAGAAAGCCTCTCAAGCGTGAACATTCATTTCAGCCCCTAGGATCAACCCACCCGCGTTAATAAAAAATCACGCCCCGAAGAGGAGAATAAAAGGTAAAAACCAAGAGCAAATCAATAGAGAACGAAGGACACTTACTAAACAAGGGACTCGTATGAAGAGGACCCTCGCGAAACTCCAGTACTTTGGCAGCCTGCTGGAGCCCAGCCATGATCATAAGCCACCAAATAAGTCAGCATATAAGACGTATCCTAAAAACCCGCATATAAAACTCTTTGTTCCAAATCTTGCCTCATTTTTCCTTCTGAAGAAGGAAGTAATCGTGCCACACCAAGGCCCTCCTCGTACGAATCCCTCACTCTGTAATTGCAAAATCATGAGAAGCTAAGTAGAAGAACTCCTCTCGCCAAACACCACCCTCGTCTGCGAAGCCCCCAACCTCCAAGAAGAAGAAAGACCCATCAGTTCGAAAGAAAGGGAGGATCAGAAGTCACGACTTGTAAGGGAAAAGCCACGAAAAATCTAAAAGAAGAGTACTTGATATATAACAACCCACAACGTAGTACAAATCCCATTACGTATTGGAATGACGAAGGAAGTAACTGACTGGATCATACTTGCAAAAACTGCAATAAACCCTGCACTAAAGGATGAAAGAACCAACGAAGGCAATTCCGAACCTGACAAGCGTACACTATTAAAAACCCCATAGATGGATCATAGGCTTGATGATCAACCGTTGGAAGCATGATGCCAAATATGGATATGTCTACATATACCCTCTTTAATAACTTGCGCACGCATTCCTCTGGCACGGTGCTAGATGCACTCATGATCCTCCCCGCACCAACTATATAATCCAGCTCGAAATAACCCATCACATTAGAGTTATAAGGTTCACTCCGCAGAAAGGTCGCCCTCACCTCATCCACAATATGAAGGGGCGTCAATGATAAATAAATATCTTCACCTGAATCTGCGCCCCCATTCTTTGGCAGCCTAAATCCCATGGGATTAGAACGATGGCATCGCAGTCTAACCATAGCAGCAAGCCAAGCCGCCCACTGACAACGTGTCCGCGAAGCCACACCAGAATCCAACATTGAAACCTCTCCCCGACGTGATCCCGACTGCCTGCTCGAACATTGCCCAACCTTTACCAAAGAAGGAGAAGGCGCCATAAGTAAACTTGAAGTGCCAGTTGAGTCAGACTTTTCCCTCTGTGGATTGGATACATCTGAGATTATATGCTCCATAGAGACTTCGCACAAAAAAGATAGATAAATAAAGCAATTCTACTCGTTGCACTAAGAGTGTTTAAAAAATAAGTGCATAATGCTATGAATGCAGAAGGAGGAAATGTTGACGAAATAGAATGAATCAGCGCAACTATTTGTAAGCCACTCCCCCAAAGGTACCTCTGTGCCCAACATTAACAACTACTCGAAAGAATTACCACGACTTTTCGATAGGACAGGGCTAGATCGTAGAGACACAATGGCAATTTGCGTGGCTTGGTAGACAAACCGACACAGAACATATGACATGTCTATCTTATGCATGCGTGGCAGGCGAGTAAGTCGGATAACTCAAAGATGGCACCGCTAGCGTGGCGAATATACCCCGGCCACATGTCTCTTACACTATCCGACCGATTCCTCGAAGAAAAAGACCTTTCTCGAAGAATAATTCTTCCAAGAAAAAGACCCTTCTCGAAGAAAAAGACCCTCGAAGAAAAAAAACCCTCCTCGAAGAAAAACCCTCCTCAAAGAAAAAGATCCTCCTTAAAGAAAAACCTTCTTCGAGTAAAAAGACCCTCCTCAAAGAAAAACCCTCCTCGAAAAGAAACCTTTCTCGAAGAAGAAGACCCTCCTCGAAGAAAAAAAACCTTCCTCGAAGAAAAAGACCCTCCTCGAAAAGAAAGACCTCCCTCAAAGAAAAAGACCCTCTTTGAAGAGAAAAAATTTCCTCGAAAAGAAAGACCTTTGCCCAAAAATAAAATAAAATATGTATAATATGTTTATATCGTCCTTGAAAGGAGATACCCCCTCAAAGAGAATCACTCCTTCTGGAGAAAGAAAAACTCAGAAGCAAAGTCTAGAAAACCTGCCTCAAAGGACTGTATATTCCCACAAGACGTCTCCCACGACCCCAATCAAACTTGTAAAACAACGCGGCTCCCCACTCAGGGGCTCTCTTTGTCTAACAAAATTCAGAGGATAAAGAAAATGTTGGAGCCTCCCACCCTCTGGCATCCTCACCGCTACCTTAAGAACTTCTCTCTGTCTCTTATACGCATCGTAATTCATTACAGCATCTTCATACAAACATATGCATAGTTCTTAAGGAGACTCATGACTCCGATAGAGCCCATCCACCACAAGGAACCTCTTAGTTCTGGAACTAGTTCGACTGGAACCGCAATCCCTATGAACACCACTTTACGAAGGGGTCTCGCAGCCCTGTAGACGGTTTGAGGGCACCTCCTTATGCTTGAAAAAACCTCCACGTACAAAATGGGGGGGGGGGAGAGGTTATCGCCTCAGCCCCCCCACATCAATGGGACACTATACATCCCCAGAACAACCTCTAAAGGGAGACTCGTGACTCCCCTAAAGGGACCCCACCACAACAAATGTAGCACTTTCACCAAAAAACACACATCTAATATACAACTATTTATAAAATAAATATAGGAGCCCAATGGAAACACTCTACGCCTTGAAGAAATCCATCACCCAAAAAGGTAAAGGAAACCTTTGCCTTAATCTCCGGTCATACGCATTAGCCAAAAACCTTTCCCTCTTTCAAGAGATGATCGTTCAATCCTTTATATCTCCATACTCATTGATTACTATCTATCATAGTAGCCATTTGGTTTACAAAAGAAAAATTTCTTGTCACAACACATGAGCCTTTCTTCTAAAAAGGTAAACTCGCGTATACAAAAATAGTCGTGTCAAAAACCCCCTCGTGTTCTTTTCAGAAGCGTACCCCATGCATAAGATTGTTTGCAAAATATATATTAGAAAAACACAAAACTTTATTTTCTTTCACGAACATACCAAGTACCCTACATGTCCTTTAAATGAAATGCAAAGCAAAACAAAATACATAAAAACAATAAAAGTTCTTAAAAAAAAACTATGAGGCTGGTCTCTTCTCCTTCCTTGTCTTCCGCACCAGATCCTTCTGAGTCACCAACTTCCCCACCTCTTCATCTTCCTCCATCTCTATTTCCGCCGCTTTAGAAAAAGAAAGTGCAGATGAACGTGTCCTCGATGCAGGGGCTGGACTGGATGAACTGCCCCGTCGACCCAACAAAGGCAAAACATCATCAGGAGAGACCGACATCTACAACTCCCGTGGTCAAAGTAAGGACAAATCAACATCCTCCTTGTACAAGAAAAGTTCTATCCCGTTCGCACGACAACCCCAATAGTCAAATAAAACATGCCCGACAAAATGACGATGAAGGGTCAAGTAATACTTCTCAGACCCTTATATGTATCCAACGTCCCAAGGGTATTCTTCGTCACCACCTTGTACGTATGCCTATCATGCATACGTGTCAACTCAGCTTTCCGATCGGCAAAATTCTGATGTAGCTGAGCCATTTCTTGAGCCACTCTCTCTGCGGCTGCCTCAACATCAAAATGGGCCTTTGTTAAAGCCTTCTGTAGACGAATCACCTCCGCCGCCTGCTTCTTAGCGGCCGCGACCAACTAATTATTGTCCCGACATAGTTGTTGGCCCTACACCAAAGCCTCCTCTAGTCATAGTTCTGCGGCATTTAAAGCCAGCTGCAACTCTTCCAACTCATGTCTACGAGCCTCGGTTGCTTGAGCCGCCTCTTCTCAATTCTCTTCTAATGCAGCATACTCTTGCATATGCCGACTCCAATGCTCCAAGATGATCCCCATCGAAAATGCCTACAAAAGAAAGTACGAGAAAAGAATGAAACAAATGACTCATATCCCCTTGTAAGTCATCAAATATAGAAGAAAAAAACAACCAACGCCCAAAGCCGGTTTACCTCGTCGAAGGCCTGATGCGAACGACGGTGTGATTTTGCCATAGGTAGGGGACAACCGCGCATCCCGACTCTGAAACCTCTTCTTCCTTGGTGGGCGCCCCTATAGCCTCCCCATGCGCCAAAAGACCAAATCCCTCGGTCGACTAATCACTACTTAGAGCCACCGATTCAGACACTCGACTTGGCACCATCTCGGCTCCCTCGACCGGTTCTACCATATCTCTCGCCGTAGGTGGAGAAGGTGAAGAAGAAACAACCAGAGGACCCTTGGCAATACTGGTAAAAACATCGCCAAAATCCCCATCCGAAAGAGATCCCCCCGAAAAACTAGATTATGGGGCTTCCATGAACGGCTCCTCCAAAGAACGTTGAAGAGCTTCTCCACCTTGGCATTCGAGAAGGACACGACCACCTCCCTCGTCAAACCAGCCCCCGAATTTGAAGGAGCACTTTCCTCTGCCCTCCTCATGGACCCTTCACCTCCTGGTCCTCCGTTAACCGGGGAATTGCCCTGAAAAATACCCTTTTCCTCTTCTTATCCTCCTTGTCTTTCTTGTTCTTCTTCTCACCCGGACCCACACCCCCAGCCTCCTCAGTGATCCCTTGTTCCCCTACTCGCTCAGACTCTTCCCTCAAAGTCGCTTCGCCCTCACCCTCGCCACTCTCCTTATACGCCGATCCCCCACCACTTTCTTGCTTCAACATCTCCACGTCAATACAAGCACCTAGACCCGAAACACACGCACCAACCACAGAACTAACCACATAACCTAAGTCTGAGTACCCCGAAAAAAAAAAGGGACAATAAAGGAAGAAAGCACTTGTACATATTATGTCGAAGTGCATTGGCGAAAGCCTCCAAGGACTAGCGCTAGACTGTTGCTCTTATAAAAAAAATCCAAGCACCTTCGGATCAAATAACTTCGAGGCATTATACATAACACTAAAAAACCCTTAGCTTGCATCTCCTTCGCCACCGCATCCAGATGTTTGAGATCTTGGGCCAAGGTTTTTTGCTGCCATACATAGGGAACCTCCCACGCTGCTCCTAGGGGACGAACGAAGAAATAAAGGATTTTCCAATTCCTAAACGATGACGAGGTGTTGCACAAAAACCAAAATTGAGCCTTATGGGGAGTGAAGTAGTAAAAAGGGAGCACTGGAAGAAGAAATACTCACCTCGTACACCGCCAATAAACGTTCTACTGATCACACCGCCCCCTTTACCAGGCACACAAATACGAATCAAGCCAAAAAAGTATAACCATTGGGTACTACCTGACTCAGAGACAACCCACACGCCTGAAAGACGTCGCAGAAGAAATGAGGGATCAACGCTCTTAAACGTGCATTGAGTTGTGCCTCGTATACGGTCACGTGTCCAGTAGGAGAACCATTGGTCTGATCAGAAGACCGAGGAGCCTAAATTGCACCATCGAACCATCCACCGCGCATTCTCTAAATTTATCCACAACGAATTTGTCCAAAACAACCGAATAGATGTTACCCACATGTACATGCTTAGATTCGACTTCCGCCCCTCTTCGCCGCCGAGAAGACGATCACGCCGACCACTCTGCTCAGAAACCCCTGCCCCAACCTCTGAGGGCATCACTTCCACATACATCGTATCCCCCAAAACTCCATCTTCCCTCTCACAAGAAATCACCAGAATTGGAGTATCAGAAGCCATGGAGTCTCACAAGAAAAAAAAACAAAATGGAAAAAGAGAAGCTATGTGCGAAGAAGGATAAAGCTCAAGAAAGAAGATATATAAGATTATCTTTTTGCGATATAAGGAAATCATGGCGGGAAACCATTTTTATAGGCGATGAAAGTGTCATTCAATTCCCGCCCGAAGATGAATCGCTTCGTGAAAAGGCACGTGTCTGATCAGACTCTGAAAGTCGCACCACGTCAAGAGACTTGAATTTGTCATAATTAGACCCTAATCAATTCGTCCAATCTAGTGGTAGAGAAACATAAAGTCGCATCGCATTAAAGTCCCCTCTTTTGAGTTTTCCGAAGTAGCGCTTTATTGGGGAACTCCTAGTAATAGTAGGAATTGAGATCCTTGAATTAATGCTAGGAAACTCTTCTCGTACAAAGTAGCACTTAACCAAGAAAGGAGGATGCTGACAGTTAGCCACTTAAAATTCTTATCATCTCAAAGATCAACACAAGACAAAGACGATGCTGACAGCTAGCCCCTCGAAATTCTTATCATCTCAAAGATCAACACAAGACAAAGACGATGCTGACAACTAGTCCCTCAATTTTTTTATCCTTTCATCAAAATCAACATCAGCACATGACACCCGTCAGACTCCCATTCGATTATACTTTCACCGCCATTCGAGGAAATCTAGTTACGAGCCATCCGCAATTATCTAAATAAAGTCGTCCCCCTTTCCTTGAGTAGAGACTTTTTCCCCAAGAAAATATTTGACGATAAATAAAAATCTAAATCTTTGATCTCTCTACCCTTATTCATCTTCATATTTCTTGAATCGGGGAAAGGTCGATCAACTCTCGTGTATTTTTCTTTTATTATAGATATTAATAAAATCTCGTATCAACACACATCATTTTAAGTATCTTTCATAATATGTTAAAAAGCAACTCAAAACATTATTTTAAAATCTAAGAATTTAATCCATGGTTCTCGGCGTTTTTTCCATTCTCAAACTTGGCCAAACACAAATTTATGTACATGTTGTTTATCTAAATTACCTGGCTAAATGATAACACGTCGTGAACTTGATTGGCACCATTGCGGTTTATCTGTTTTATTTCTTGTCGAGATTCACGTGGTTGTCATTTGCTGTAAGCCATTTTTTTATGTAATTAATATTTTGTTTGATATGGTGGAGAAGTACGACATAGTATGTCGACCTGTGGCGTATCTAGGAATTAAACATCGGGGAACTATTTTTTTTTAAATGAACAGTAGTAAAGAAATGATAGGTCAAAGAACCGACTACTGAGTGAAGAAAAAATTATTATTTTGAATAGATTTTTTTGGGAGTTGTAAATTAAAGAAGATGCATAGAAGAGCTATTCCCCCCCCCCCCCCCCCCCTTTTTCTTTTGTTTCTACTTTTTGTTCTTAAATGAAAAGACTTACTAATATAACAAAGGCAGAAATGTCAAAAATGCCCGTTATCTTTTGCCCACTTTACTTTTTGCCCGTTATCTTTTTTATCTACCAAAAATGCCCGATATCTTTGCCAAAAATGCCCGATTCACTGTTCATTGCCATTTTGTCCGCCAAATCATCCAATGTTGCATATGTGGCCAAAATTTGGCTGCCATGTCATAAAATGTATAATTATTAATTTTTTTTAATATATAAATTATAAAAAATCATTTATAAATCTATTTTAAAATTTATAATTTATAATTACTATTTTTTTTTAAAAACAGAAAAATAAAAAAATTAAATCTTTATAATTAACTTTATTATTTAAATTTTAAAAACTTACTCTATAATATTTTTTTTAATATAATAAACTTTATTCATTTAAATTATAAAAACTTTATATATAAAATCTAATTTCAATTACTTATTTTTTTAACAATTAAAAAACTTTAAACAAAAAATTGAAAAATAAAATAAAAAAATAAATCGTCTGAATCGATCTCACCCCCCCTCAAAATCCCGCCGGCGAGATCAAATCGGAATCGGAGCTCGGAATCGAATCGGAGCTCGCTGCCGGCGGACGAGAGTACCTGTTCGTCATAAGGAATTCGAAGTCGACGCCGACGGATGACTGTGGGGGTGGAGGCGCGATTCGTACCTCTACAGTTACGGAGGTGCTGTCGATTCCGATTCCGATTCTGCACCGTCATAACTCGTTAATTCCGATTTGTGTTCGTCCGATGCCGATTCCGATTTCTGTTCCGATTCCGATTTCTGTTCCGATTCCAATTTCTGTCCGATCGATTTCTGATGGTTAAATTCGCCGGCGGGATTTGGGTTTGGGGGGTGGGGTGGGGTTGGGGGGGGGGGAGTGGGTTGGGAGAGACGACCCTTTTTTTTTTTTTTTTTTTTTTCAAAGTTTTTTTTTAAGTTTTTAAATTGTTAAATTTTAAGATTTTGTATTTTAATTTTTTTTTTAAGATTCCAGGTGTAATAAAAAAAATTGCCACGTTAGATGCGATTTGTCCACATAGGACACGATTTTATGAGTTGGCAAAATCGGGCATTTATGGCAAAGATATCGGGCATTTTTGGTAGATAAAAAAGATAACGGACAAAAAGTAAAGTGGGCAAAAGATAACGGGCATTTTTGACATTTCTGCCTATAACAAAAGGGGAATTTTAGTATATGTTAGAGTTTTTAGGTTAAAATAATGATTGACTCAAAGAAAAAGTTCAAATAATTATAGCTAATGTCTTACGTATATATAGGTAAAAGTAATTTTAAAAATGGGGTGGGGGGGGTTGGGGGGGGGGGGGGGTGCTACTGCCCCCAGCCCCTATGTAAAATACGCCACTGATGTAGACGAACAATAAAACGAAGAAGTAGTCAATTTTGGTAGAGTTAATTCAAAGTGTAGTATTTCATATTATTGTCTCTATGAAATTATATACTTTTTTGGCATGCTTCAAGGAATGATGATAACTTGGAAGTCAAAACATGACTTCTCTAAGCTAATTAATTAATTACGACAATAATATCTCTTCTCAAGTTGGTAATATTATAGGGGAGACAAGACACCGAGCTTACACATATCACTTATCTGTGCACAAAGGTGTCCATATTGTTTACTAAACATTTGTATAAAATGTGGTAAATAAGAAATAATAAATTATATTATAATTAAAATGAAGATTGTAATAAGGAGCCGGGTGCATTTACAAGTGAAACAGGAACTTGTATGGTGAGCGCCTGACTCAAAATTGAAGCAAAACATTTATCAAAATATGGATAAAAAGTGATGCCAAAGCATTTTCGCCGTGAATAGAGGGCACTTGCTAAATACAAGAAGTGAAGAAACTCCCCGTGATGTTTCAAGTTCTTTCACCATCTCTTAGAAAATCCGTAAAAATTGTTGCACCTAACTTAAAACATTTTTAAGTTTTGCTAACACCTAGTTGCAAATAGAATATCCATATGTTTTTTGAGAAAACATTACACAACTAGCTTCCAAAACGCTTCTTAGTATATATGCATATATGTGCCAATTTTAATGCAAGTCATTGTGCGAAAAAAAAACAAACAATAAAAAAGCGCATTGATATCAAAAAGATAATGCATGGTCGTTATTAAAATAAAATTAAATCCCGAAACAAATGTATACTAATACATATATCATATGGGTACAAGCTGAGAAGAAGAAAAAAACATTATATTGGTACAAGAAGAACAAAAAGGTCAAATAACTTGACATCCTTTCAGAATAAGTTTAGTAAATTGAAGACTAAAACAAAACTTTACCGACACAATCTGGAGCCAAATGTGATAAGATCCTTCAGCTTGTCAACTTGCCGTAGTATAGAAAATTAGGCTTAGAAATGCATGAATTCAGTTTCAAATTAGGGTGAATTATTATTTATGTCCCGTAACTTTGCAAAAAATTACTTTTTGTCATTTTTTGCCTGGTCCTATTTTTTCTGCCCCTTTTGTTTCCAAAATCCTATTAAAAATGCCCAAGTTTACCAGATCGGCCAAAAATGCTGACGTGTCTGTCCAGTCACGTAAACGCTAGTCCAGTCAATAAAATGCTATTGCCACGTCAGAATTTTGGCTAAGAATCACGTTTTCTATCCCAAATATAATAACACGACAACACTACGTCAATTATTTCAAATTCCAAATTCACTCGGTAGAACCCTAACCCCCAAATTGAAATCTCGATTCCATATTGTACCTCACAAAAATGTCTGAATGCACGATAAGATCGCACCTACAGTGCAATTGTGGAAGAACCGCTGTCGTTCGGGTGGCTACGACGGGTGCAAATCCCGGTCGAAGGTTCCACGGGTATTGGGAAGATCCGTCTGTTTGTGAAAGAGGGAGGATTGTTGTTCCTATTTTGCTGGGGAGAATCGAAAGGAGCGAGTCCAAAGTCAAGAAACTCGAAGAAGATATCGAATTGAAGTCGAATCACACTATTGAAAAATTGCAAAGTTTGTTTGACAAAACAAATAAGGAACTCGAAGAGAAGGTAAAGCATCTTCAAATGGAGAACAAGAAGCTTGGAGGTCGGGTTAGGGCTAGTGTAATGATTATTGTGGTTTTATGTGTTGTCTTGTTTAAGATGTATTGAATTTGTATTCGGTCGTTTAAGTTTCATATGTGGCGTTTGTTCGATTAAAGTCTGAAAATGGTTTGATTTAGGTTGTCATATGTATTCGGTCGTTTAAGGTTCACATGTGGTGTTTGTTCGATTAAAGTGTTGTAACAGTTTGGGGTGTGATGGTTTAATAAAGGATTGTGACCGAAAAGCCATCTAAATTTATGCATTGTTTCATCTCTCCCCTCCCCCTATCTCAAAGGTCACAACTGTTTGGTTGATACATCACCCCTATTCGCACCAACATGTGATTTATGGTATAAATATGTGAATAAAATAGTGTAAGTCTTTATAAATTAATCCATACATTGTTTACATGATATTAAACATGACTATTACTGGGGATATGCGTTTGAGGTTGTTCTATGTTGATCCTGATTTCTCGAGATTGGCAGAAACTATTTTCTTGGATAGGTTAGTCACTTATGGGAGAAGGCATAGGTTATCAAATATTCATGCATTGAGGAGGGGTCTGAGAATAATCAAACCCGAGTTGGAGACTCTTGTTCGTTCTCCATTACTGGAGGGCCAATTGGAGAGGAATATCCGAGATATGAGGTTGAAATATATATTTTTCCAGAGGTTTTGTGATCTCTCAGGTGTTTCCATTGAAGGTGAAGATATGTAGGTCATTATTGGAGCATGCTACTATTGGATTGAACCTGTGGTACAAAACAGTCCACTTTTGCTTGTTTTTATCTTTATCACTTAAATATTCCCTGTTATTTATGTACTTCATTCATTGTCAAGAGACCCATTGGGAGGTCTATTTCAGAATGTATGGCCTGGCAAATGCAAGATATATGCAAGCATTGTTTGATGAGCACCAGTGTGCTTTGTTGCCTGGTGAGGAAGGTATATATGAAGATGAAGAGTTTATTGAAGAGGAAGATGTTCTAGAAGAGATTGAAGATGTTCCAAATGATGATTATGATGAAGATTTAGCTGGTTTTGGTGGTAGTGACATTGTGGACTGAATCTGTAAATGTTTGGTGAAGATTTAATGTTTGATGTTTATTATACTACATTGTTCAGTGTATAGTTCTGTAAGGGGATGAATCAATGTTTGTAGGGTGGTAGTGTATTTTCTATATTGTTTAGTGTAGGGGGATGATGACAATTGGAGTGTTTGATGTTTAAGTGTTCAGTTCCATGTATTCCATAATTTTTCTTTTATGAATAAATTGAGTTCCAGAATTTTGTTCAGTTCCACAAAATTTGTTATGATACAACTCATAATGAAAAATAAATGCCAACATTAAGATAAACCATCATATAATCAAAACAAAAATCTCCCCATAGAATATAATAAAGATGAAGTATCAATTTTGTGACCAAAATTACACTGTTTCATCCAGCCCTAAACAAACCTAACAACACCAAATTTTGCCCCCAAAATTGCAAAGTGACTAGGGGTGATGATCAAAATCCTACCACTACATCACCACAAACTAGCACACTATGCATTTATCAAAATAAAAATGATCTTCATTTGATATCCATTGCCATCAGGTTTTCTAGTTCTTCTTCCCCCTTCCTTTCTTCTTGCTGGCAACAATCCCCATATCCTTCTCTCTCTTGCTGCTTTTGTTATTTGTGGTCATAAAGGTACTTAACTCTGACAACTTTACGTATTTCCTGGAAGTACCTTGTCCAAGATCACATTGGCTCTCCTGAGTTCCTATCACAACCTGGTTTTCTGCCAGTTGAGTTGTGACCTTAGGTGTTGGTTTATTCTTTCTCTTATTAACCAAGTCTGTCACCCAACCCTGCTTCAAGCAAACAGGGTCTTCAACTGGATTTGCAGTTCTTTCTATGGCTGCTTGGGCTACAAGCTCCTCATCTCCACAAGTCTTCTTGTTATGACATTTTTGGCCACAAGTCCCATATTTCACAGTACTCTGCTGCCTACCAGCATCAATTGGTTCTGGAATATCAGCTACATTCCTCTTTGCCCTGACATGAGGAGCTTCATTTAGACCCTTTCTTCTGGCCTTCTTTGGCCTACCAGGTTGCCTTCCAAAATTTGGAGGCAGAGGAGGAATATACTCTTCATCTGTCCATAGAGCAGTCCCTAGCACACCATATATGGCAAACTGGTACACCTTGTTGTATGTTTCAAGGGTGTACCAGTGAGCCACATAATCTGCAAGTTGTGCACCACTATGCAAAATTGCACTAGCTGCATGTTTACAGGGAATTCCTGTAAGGTCCCACATTCTGCAAGAGCATGTCTGATCCTCCAAGTTAACACAATGTTGTGTTGTATCATAGCCACCAACTTGGTACCTAATGACACTACATTTTATAGGGAAGCATGAAGAGACAAGCTTGGTGACCCTCTTAATTCTCTATTGGATATTAGGAGTCAGATGAACTCTTTGAGTTGAAGGTTTAAGTTTACACCATCTGTTGAGAGCTTTATCCATGTTCTTGGTAAGCCTCATCATTAGGTATTCTCTAATCCATTCTAGCATTGTCAGGATAGGCTTTTCCCTTGCTGGCAACAGAATGCTATTGAAGCTCTCACAACAGTTGTTCAAAATTAGATCAGTAGATGCTGTAGTAGTGAAATGCGCTTTGGTCCAGTGCTCTTTTTCCTTGTCATTAAACCACCTCCCAAATTTTTCAGACATACTAGCCAGTCTTTTCATTGATGCATCAAATTCAGCTGTTGTTGTCTGGTTAGCTGCATCCCAGATGGCATCACTGTAGTCTAAGCCACTGAATCCAGCATGACCAACATTACCAATCATGTGCCTTACACAAAAATGATGACATGCACCAGGAAATATTTCATTGAAGGCATTTATTAAGCCTTTCTGCTTGTCTGAAATGAAAGTAAGTTTAGTGGGGTCATTAATCTCCAAATCCTTCCTCAGCAGTGATAAAAACCACATCCAATTATCAGTATTCTCAACAGCTACAACATCATATGCTATTGGGAAAATGCTGTTAGCAGGGTCCAATGCAACTGCAGTTAATAATATCCCTCCATTAGGACCAGTTAGGTGAGCACCATCTACACCAATGAAGGGTCTGCACCCTGCATTGTATCCATCCTTCAGAGCTTGGAAGCATATGTACATACACTTGAACCTTGTCTCACCACCAACCTCATCTGTGCAAATGGCTACTGTGGTCCCTAGATTAGTTTTTCTCAACTCTGCTTGGTACTCAAACAACTTAGAATATTGATAAGCTGGTGTACCCTCCAACTTGCTCTTGGAGGTTGTCTTTGCCTTGTAAGCTTGATTGAATGTCACATTCACATGGAGGGCCTTGATGGAATCCATCTGTAAAGCTTGGGTATTTCTTTTTGGATCAGTCTTGAACACATCCAAAAACTTTTCAGAAAGCCATGATGATTTTAGGTTGCTGACATAGAAACTCTCAGCACAAGAGTGGACAGGATTATACCTACTTATTTGATAGCACTCCTCATCTGTAACCTTCAGAGCATGAAGCCTAGAGGGACAATCACAATCCTCACATCTGTAGTATACTCTTTTTGGATCACTCTTGTGGACTTTGATACTCCTTCTTTCTTTAATGGCATGAGACTGA
This sequence comes from Linaria vulgaris, assembly GCA_948329865.1. Taxonomy (NCBI): domain Eukaryota; kingdom Viridiplantae; phylum Streptophyta; class Magnoliopsida; order Lamiales; family Plantaginaceae; genus Linaria; species Linaria vulgaris. The sequence continues at coordinate 83,765,537 of OX415252.1, forward strand.
ATTGCCAAGTGAAGTTGTTTCTTACTCACAAATTTCATCTTCAGTTTGAAGCTTGGGTCAAACATGTCATTCTTCTTAAACACTTCAGTAGCTGTTTCTTCTTCCACTTGACCAGTCTCATTCAACCTCCAAGCTGGAAGGTGATCAACCAGTGCTATATCTGGATCATCTGAGTCTGAGTTTTGTTCATTGCATTCTGAAGCTTCAGCACCAGTGTTCCCTGCAGCAGGTGGAGGAACACCATTATCACCTGCAACACCTTCTGTGTTTTGATCAGGTACAACATCTTCATCATCAGCATAGCTCAAATATTCTTCATCAATTCTGTCAACATGTTCATATAACTCATCATCTGAGTCTTCAGTAGATGCAACATACATCTCATCATCTTCATCTTCATCACTTTCTGGCACCTCAGCAGCAATTCCCTTACCTTTATCAATCCTCACTGGATTACCCTCATCAGCCACATCACCATTTTCATCATTACCAACATGTTCATCTGTACCACTTTGACCATTGTCTTTACCTCCTGCTTCTTGATCAACAGGTGGAGGACCACCATTTCCCACATCAGCTTCCACTTCAACAATATCAGCCCTTTCACCAATTACCCTCTCCAAAACCACAGCCTGGTTATTAGGATCTACCAAAAAAACATCCAACTTTCTTCCCAACTGTCTCCCCAACTGTCTCCTACCCTTCAAAACTTCCTTACATGCATTATGTAACCACCCATCATTACTAACAACAATAATATAATCATTGAACTGCATGAAGTACTTTTTCCTACCACACACTCCGATATCAGATGAAATCTTGTCCAAGAATGCTCTTTTTACCTCTTTATACAACACATAGTCATACACCCATTTAGTACCTCCTATGTATACACCACCATGCATGGGTGCTGTGGGAAACCCACCACCAAAGTGATATACTAAAGTCATAAATCCACTTCCAGATTCTGCAATAAAGGAAATGACACTTTTGTCAAATACCCAACACATAAAAAATACGCTTTTAATGCGAAAAAGAGCATGGAATGCAACAAAAGCACAAAACAAATCAAGGAGCATGTGGTAGGGGACCATGCACTTTCGGACAAACCCTAATACCCCACTTAAATAGTAATAACAAGTACAAAAATGGAATCTTCACACCACTACCAACAAAAAGCTGTCGGATTCCTCACCCACTAACAATGCTTAAACGTTTAAACTCAAATAATCACATTAGCACAAATATAGAAGCAATATACTACTTTAACATACCGTAATCGGGGGCAGGGTCATCCACTTCCAAGGGAGGCCGTAATTTCATCATCTTCTGGTGTAACAAGTACTTCGAGTACGATCGATTACAGAGAATTTAGGTAGTCGCGATTTTAGGGTTTTCAAATAGGGGTTAGGGTTTTGTGGATTTTGTCTGAAAAGTGTGAAATAATTGGCGTTAGTGTTGTCGTGTTATTATATTTGGGATAGAAAACGTGATTCTCAGCCAAAATTCCGACGTGACAGTAGCATTTTATTGACTGGACTAGCGTTTACGTGACTGGACAGACACGTCAGCATTTTTGGCCGATCTGGTAAAATTGGGCATTTTTAATAGGATTTTGGAAACAAAAGGGGCAGAAAAAATAGGACCGGGCAAAAAAGGGCAAAAAGTAATCTTTTGCAAAGTTACGGGGCAAAAATAATAATTCGCCCTTCAAATTATAACAACGGTCGACTTTACAAGATCGCATAGAAATGAAGTCTATACTTATTGACACCTATAGTTTCACAAATCACAACTGACTCATGACAAAAGGGATAACAAGAAAAACCAAAACCAAAATAAAAATCTAAAGATAATGAGAGAAATATTTATACATATATATATAATAATTGAAATTTACTTAGAACTTAACATAACTATTAGAGAACTCCAAGTGAACATTTAATCAGAAAGTCATCATATATGTAAACCTTCCCCCTAATTCTACATAAAATAAAGGCAAATATTAACATTTTTTTGCAACACCACGCTCATTATGGATCTAAAGAAGCGGGCATTCAACTAATTTGTGTCATGATGTATAAATATTCAACCTCTATTAAATTCTCTCATATACGTCCTTAGTTAACGCAAACAAGTATTTTACAAAATCTGGGTATATAAATCGATCACCAATCTATGTTTGCGACTCAAAAGCATTCGCATTCGAGCCATGAAGGCACCAAAATCAATCAACTATTCGATCATATCTACTCAACTCGTCATGACAACGTTTATGACCTTGAGAACTAACCATCGTTGGATCTACCTCTTACCCGACAAAAGAAACATTCATGCACACAATAGATGAACCCTTTTCGATCTGCCCAACCTCATTAATTCATTCACATTGTCACCTTAACGACCCTATTATGGACACACAACTTGAAGATTTGTATCTATTTTGAACTTGTAAACAAAAAATATGCTATCTATTTTCAATAAACCTTTCTCACAATAATTTTCTTGCATATTCAACTTAAATACAATACTTTTTATCCAAAAAGCTTTGCCAAATAAAAAATTTACATGTTTTCAATAAAACATAACCTAAAATTGATCTCAAAGACTCAAACACATGTTTTTCACTTTACACAAAAAATAACAACTATGTAAACTTCTAAACACGCAAAATAAAAGTAAAATGAATTAGAAAAGCCCTCATAAATTTTTGGAATTTTATCGAAAGTAGCCCCATAATGATCAACTTTGTCAATTTTAGTCCCATAATGATTTTAGTTTCAATTTTGGTACCATAATGAATTTTTTATTTTCAATATTGGTACTTTCGGCTAAAATCATCAAATTTCGCTGAAACTTAGCACGTGCGTGTCACGTGTGCGAGTTTTTGATGCCCTTTTTGTCAGTTTAATTGTTTCCAAACTTCATAAAACTCAATAAAACACCTTAAGTCCCCAAAGTTCTTAAATGTGTAAGCCCTAATTCTTCTAATTTTGTTTATAAATTCCAGTTTCTTACTACAAAATCTACGTCTGTTGTTTATAAACAATTGAACTGACGAAAATGCCCTCAAAAATTCGCACACGTGACACGCACGTGCTAAGTTTCCAAAAAAAAAAGGGTGATTTTTATCGAAAGTACTAATACTAAAAACGAAAAATTCATTATGGTACCAAAATTGAAACTAGAATTATTATGAGACTAAAATTAATAAAGTGAATCAGAGCTACTTTCTATAAAATCCCTAAATTTCTTCTTACAAAGTGGATATGAGCTGTGGGTAAATAATTGATTATAAAACAATAATTGAAAAATCGGGCAGGAAAGCAACCGTTGGACCAAACAGCCGTTAATAAAACCCTCACCCGTGTTGCCACGTTGACCACCTTCTTATTTATTACAACAGCTCACACGCTTCCTTAAACCAAAGTCAAGTTTCCAACTTCCGCCAACAGCATCCTATGAAGTAATAAAACAACAAAATATTCCCACTTTCCCAAAAAAATAAAATAAAAAAAATCACAACAATAATTAAAAAAAGACACCAAATCAAAATTAAATAAAAATCCACACCTACTCACACCTCACTCACCTGAATATTGCCTAGTTGTCCTCTCTCTCCATTCTCACCTTTTCATATTCAAGTTCAATCAATTAATGTTCCAAGAAACAAAAATAAAAATAAAAATGTTAGCTTTTGTTTTCTATTTTAGTTAAGCTACGATTTTTAGGCCTATAAATTGTAAGGTGGGCAAAAAGATTGATTTTTTACCAAATGGGTATTTGTTATTCATCAAGAAGCAAGTCACAGTGGGGCCATGAGGATAATACGGTTGATTCTAGGTTGAAAAATAGTAGCTCCGGTGACTTTACAGCTTTATTCAGCAAGTTGAGTGGCGCCGCCGCCTCCTCCAAGGCGGCAGAGAGAGGGTTGCATCAGATTCCGGGCCGTATGTTGTCCAATGGGTCGAGCCAAATATCGAGTTTGTACACTCAACAGGGGAAGAAAGGTACTAATCAAGATGCCATGATCTTTTGGGAGGTGAGTTTTCTTTCATTTTGTAGTAATTTGTAATGTTCATAAGTTTGTTTAATTAATTGATTTTAATTATCTTTGAGAAAGTTGAAGTATAGTCCTTTTGGCCATTTGGGTTGTGGAGACTGAAGTACCGTTATATACTCGTGCCGATGTTTTTTGGGGTATTTTAGGCGACTTTTATGTAAATGTTTAACCGTTTATGTGTAATTGGAATTTAGTTTATCAACGAAGATGGCGTGTTGGGTAGTGGAGCCTGAAAATAAAACTGAAAACGAAGCGTAGATTGTTCACGTGAAATTAGTAATAGGGCTACGTCTAATATAAATTGTCTACCAATTTTGTAATTTACTTCTTATCAATTTAAATAGTGGAAAAATCTTGGCTTGGTCGCCGCCCGTAGAAGTAGTTGTAGAGAAACAAAGTTGTGCGATTTCTGCTTTTGTTTAGTTATGCAATTGATGCACAACAAGTAATGGGAGAAAGATGCTAACTTGGTGGCGCCTCTATACTATACATAATTGTTTTGACTAGTTGGATTAACTGTTTCGTGTGTGTGCCGTTTTATTGCTTTTTACCATTGTATGTTCTTTAATCATCGTATTTTTGCGTAGAATCACTATATAGTTTGGAAAATGATTTGGTGTTTGTTGGTTTATGATACGCTAACTTGTGAAGAATTTGAAAGAATGATGGATGTTAATGTTGTTGTGTATTTTGGGTCAGTTTATGACTTGCTTGGATTGTTTATACGGTAGAATTTCTGTGCGGGGAGCGACATGGATGCAACCTTTTGCGGGGTGTTTGATGGTCACGGTCCTTATGGTCACATGGTTGCGAGGAAAATTCGGGACAACCTTCCTATTCTGATTCGTGCGCAGTGGGAAAATAAGCCTCAAACTGACGATAGTTCGGCTTGTGAGAATGGAAATTTACATGAGGATGGAATAGGTGAAGGAATGAGGCGGTTTGATGACTTTATTGATGACGATGAAGATGGCTGTGAATCACTGGAAGTTGAGGAAAACGAGAAAGTACCCGAGAGGCATATTCCGCTCAAGAATTCAATATTAAAGGCATTCAAGTTAATGGATAAGGAACTGAAGTTGCATCCTACAATTGATTGCTTTTGCAGTGGTTCAACTGCTGTTGCCTTAATTAGACAGGTATTTGCTTTTGCAACGTTATGTTCTGTAAAAACGTTTATTTGTTTTATAAGATTATAATATGACGTCAAAAAATGTGCCCTCGTGCCCCTTCAAAAATTATCTGCAATATATACAGTTGTCCGATGAACCACAAAGGTACACGCTTTGACCTTACACGGCTTAGATTTCATTTACTAAAATATGGATAATCGGCCATTTTGTGGTGTTTGGTTGGATGGAACCATTGATAAAGAGGACCATATGGAATTACATTTCAGGAAAGATTATTTGAGTCGTCGTTTCCTCTAAGGTTCCATAAAGTCTGGAGATGGCTTTTGCTTAATTAATTGACCTGCACTGGGCTAGACCGTGGCTGCTAGACAGGTAACTAGTTGGACCAGTTTTGGAAATGGGCGCCCTAAAGCCTAGATTTTCCTCAAGGCGTATTTTCCAAATTTGGTCAATAGTTCAAGCAGTTGGCAAGATATTATTTGTTCCTCGTGAAAATTAGATATCCATGGCGACAAAAATCCAATCTGCATTTGATATTTTCCTAAAAGATAGTGCTTCGTTAGACTGCCCGAAATTCTTAAGCTTAAGGCTGATGTAATAGTTTTCTAAATTTCAAATGTTCAACTCGGGGTCGTATAATACACATGCTTATCTTATTGTAAAACCAGACTTTGCCAGTAATCAGCTAGTAAATTCAAGGGTGCAATTTCAGATTAGAGGCTTGTAGCTATCACATATCTGCTAGATAGAATAGTAAAAAGGTTCCCCCCCCCCCCCCATATTGTTTAATGACTTGTGCTTTTGTGTTTTCATCTCTGCTATCTACCTTTACTAGGTTGTCCTCATGAGATGTCTTACTAATTTACGAATCCAGGGTCAGGATCTTATAATTGGGAATGTCGGTGACTCACGAGCAGTACTAGCAACGAGAGACAAGGACAACGCGCTGGTACCTGTACAATTGACTGTAGACTTGAAACCTAATCTTCCGAGTATCTCTCTCTTTCTCTTCTCCATTTAATTAGACTCGTACAATTTATCAGAGACAGGGCTAAAACATTTGACCTCTTATATCAGGAGAAGCCGCTAGGATTCATAAGTGTAAAGGAAGGGTTTTCGCATTGCAAGATGAACCAGAAGTTGCACGTGTATGGTTGCCAAATAGCGATTCACCTGGCCTGGCCATGGCCAGAGCATTTGGGGACTTCTGTTTAAAGGATTTTGGATTAATTTCCATTCCCGATGTTTATCACCACCATATCACCGAGCAAGACGAGTTTGTTGTCCTTGCCACTGATGGGGTATTTATTCTCCTTTCCCTCCGTTACATTATATGCCTCGTGTTTTTAGTGGCTTTGAAAGCTTTAGGGGGTTCATCTTTAACAGTTTGAACCTTAGGGGACGTTTCTATAATTGGACCAAATCTCAGTGGGTGTGTAAAGAAAAAATTATTTATTTTGACACAGGTGTGGGATGTTCTGTCCAATAAGGAAGCAATCGACATTGTGACATCAGCTCCTGGCCGTGGAATGGCAGCTAGAGCTCTTGTCGAGTGTGCTACTAGAGCGTGGAAGCTTAAGTACCCAACATCTAAGAACGACGACTGTGCCGTCGTATGTCTATTTCTTGATTCCACAACAGCGACTGACATACCTAAAGCACAAAATGGTGCGTCAAAAGTTCCAGAAGAGGAAAAGAAGATTCCTAAAGAAGAAACAAACACAGTCTCCTCAGAAGTCGACTATGACAACCAAGATAAAGATGTTTTAGCGTCTCATGCTGCTTTTATGCCTCCATGCACCACTAAAGAGTCTAGTGAAATAGAGCTTGTTGTCGAGGAAGTGGAGGACAAGTCGACCGCCAAGAATCTTAGTCAGTCTAAGAGAAGCCTAGCAGAATTTCTTTCAACAGCGGATGACGAGGAATGGTCGGCTCTTGAAGGCGTTACACGAGTTAATAGTCTTCTTAGTCTCCCGAGATTCTTGCCTTTCGATAAAAGATCGGTGACTTGGAGGAAATGGCTGTGAACTTTTTCTTTTTTGATAATCGAAATGGTTGTGAGCTTTGCGTAGCCTTTGACGCTTTTAGCGATTGAATGGCTCTTTGTTCTCGTTGTCTTGATTTGTCAATGGTTATATGAACGAGAATCTGATAGCAGAAAAGAGTAATGAAGCATTATATTCAAAAAGTTGTTAATGGAGTTGGATTCTTTTTCCTCATTCTGTAAAGTCTCATGATATTCACAGCAGTATTAGAGGTTTAATGGCAGAATTGTGTGTGTGTTATTGAGCTAATATTAGCAACTATATGTATACAATTTGCTGTAAATGTAATCATGTTCAGTTATTTTTCACTCTTTGGCTACTGAACTCTCAACAAATACCGTGCTTAAACAATATTATTTGAATTAAATTATGTGGGTAATTTGATGGTTGATGAGCAAAATTTTATTAATGACATTTAATATATGCTTCATAAGGTAAATCCTGACTAATATTTGATGATATCCATAATTGAAGATTTTGCTGCATAATTAAGATATAACTATATTTTGTCATTAACTAACACCCCATTAAATCCACATGCTAATATATCAATGTGAATTGTGGTTTTATTACTGTAGAATTAAGAATTTTCATCTTTTTTAGCACAAAGAAAATGTACCGGGTTATTCTTAAATTACTAACTTTTTAAGGGAAAAGTGTATAAGTCATAATATTTTTCAAATTTAACGTGAGATAGTTACATTTAATTCCTTTTACACATTAAAAAAATTGGCGTAACTATAGATTCCTGATACAATTAATCATATTAATGGAAAATTTGTAAAAAGATGAATTAGTAAAAAAAAATAAAACTGTACGTGTCGACCTTTTACTTAGTTGTTTAAGTTTCAGGAATTTGTTTATTAACTCTTTTATCTTTTAATTTTTTAATTTACAATATTTTTTTAAATAGATTTTATAACACTAATAATACATCATCGAACTTCTGTTTTAATATAGACGGCACAATAAGACCCCACTTGAATAAAAGACCCAACGAGCCAAAGAGAGACACATTCTTCCAATAGTAACGCATCGCGTTCGCCAGCCTTTGATCCACGTGGAGCGGTTATAAACCAATTAATCATGAAGGACCCACTTTCACTCTGCGTGGCCTACTCTCATTCGCCCAAACAGAAGAACGAGCTAAACCCGTACCCCTATAAAAGAGACCTCACGGCCACAAAGAAAAGAAGAGACTGAGTCTGCCTTCGAATCACTGAGGTCACATGAGGCATATTTCAACCCTATGTAACTAACCTTTTCGTAAATCACAAGGTCTTTTTGACCTTATGTAAAAAATCTCATTCTTGGGGAACAACGAAAAGTTTCAATCTCCTTCTTAAACACTCCCTTTAAATAATAAAAAAGCACACAAGAGAACGAGTATCATCAAATGGCACTGTCTGTGGGAAACAGATGTGACTCCTTGAGAACAACCTCTAGGTATGTCAAAATCCCTATATAAGGAAGATAGACTATCTTTTGGTCAAAACCATTCGACCCTGTGGAAGTTAAACGCACTCCCCGACGAGGGACTATCACGACCAGGCAAAGGATAGAAGATGAGGATCACCCCGATCATCTCGAAGGTGAGTCTCTCGATAAGAAAAAGTGCAAATTTTTGCCTCCTAGAAAGATAGTGTATCTACATTTACACTCGGGGAAACACTTTGAAAGAAAGAATAAACAGATAACGTAAGACCGAAAAGAATGGACTACAATAACTCGAGAGTCGACTATATCTCCCAAAAGCCTACATTTAGCTAAAGGCTAGACGCCCTGTCCGTGTAGAAGTGCCCAGAAGGCCTGGAGGAAGTCCCTCCACCCAGGTGCAACACATATCTGGGCTTCTGAAAAAAGGGTAGCAGAAGAAAGGCGTCCTAGAGCCAAATGTATAAGGCTGAAGATGGAAATGGAAGCATGATCTCAAGGAAAGACTGGCAAACATGAGGGCCCCTCTCACCCTCCGCCAATAAGAACTGGAGTTAGGGATCCTAAATAGCTAATCTCCACAAAAATATGATCTTGGTGTAGGCACGCACATATGACTCCCCACTAATCACACTCGGAGTTAAACGGGTAGTCATATAGGTCCCTATCAGCTTAACAACTAATTGTAGGACAAGTAAGGAAAATAAGAAGTGACAATATGCATCTAGATGTGTCACTGCATTCGAGGAAGAGTTGCACATAAAGGGACCCCGACCTATCGATGATAAGTGCAGTTGGAAACCATGCGCAGTAGGGGGTAGAACTCCCGAAATTCCCAGCAATTAACGATCATATGAGGCCTTTTGAACCCCAAAAGCGAGACCGTAGGAGGCCTGTCCCGACCAATCCTATGCTTCTATCCCTCTCCTACTACGAATCGCGCCTGGCTACAAGAACATATGACCCTTAACGGAATAGATAGGGACATGGTCCTGTCCTAAATGCAATCCACCTCCCTAAAAAAAAATCAAAAAATGATGGCCAATCCTGGGCTGGTCGATGCCCACTCCGAGGCTTGATAACTCAGTAACAAGCCTAAACCTACTCATAATGGCTCGAAAAGGTACGAATCTCGTCTGGCCAAAATTAATGGGCCTCACCTTCCGGTGCAAACGCATTCCCTTACCTCCCACACTGCGCTTCATGTACCCGACAAATATCATCCCTGCAGGCTCACATACACCAACCCTTCGAGGAAAAATAAAGGAAAAGGAAGGTGGGAACTAACCTCCCCCCTCGGCTTAGACACGCTTGTCAATAACTCTTGAAAAATAAAAGAGAAAGGGTTCGTAATCTCTGGGGACTCAGACGACCATACATACAAAAAGAAAATATGTTAAGGACCCTCATTATGTGGTCCTGTAGCCCGAAAAATGGATTCAAAAAACCTCCTCTCCTAGTAAGAAACAGAAAACAAGGGGAAAACTTCGATGAATATTAACGAGAGCACATACCAACCTGACAAGGCTCGACGACCTGTCCGAGGATGGTATATGTGAAAAGAGCCCCAAAATATATAACGCAAAGAAGAGTAATTAACCATATGAGAATATATTCAAAGTCATATTAACACCACATAAAAGCTACATCAAACACAACTAACCGACCGTTACAAAAGAAAGTTCGACCATAACCATGTACCACTTGCGACTTCACAGAAAACTTCCTTGCTAGAGGCTTACTTTACATATTTACATCAACCTACACCCTCATAAAGAAAACAAATAACCAAAAAGGGGTCCCAATCAAGCAGACCCTCTACTCACGAAAAAAGCGCTTCCCCCCGAACTGCAACTCCATGCTCAGGGGTTATATTGGCTGGATCTACAATTGACACCACCAGAGCAACAAATGGTGGGACTCCTACTCTAGAAGGCCCAGAATAAATGGATCTGAAACTCGGCAGAAATGCTCGACCCGAGATCCTATCCTCTGGCGGGCCTATAACTAGGCGGGGCACCACTAGTTCAGAAGGATACCCTGGAAGAGATTGCATGACTTCTTGGCAAATATTGTAACCCATCAACAAAAACCAACGAGCCTCTGCCCACGGGAACCTCCCGATGGTGGACGTTCGAGCTTCACTAGCTTCTTGCCAAATGCACGACCTAGGTCCATTAGGTGATGCCGGTACTTGTCTTATTTTGCACTTGCCTTCAAAAGAAGCTCATCTATTTGTCGTAGATGAAGCAACAAGCTTTCCAACCACTCCCTTGCCTGAGTTGTCTGCCTCTGCATCTATTCTAAGTTCTTCTCCAAGGCCTCCTTAGTCCTTACTTCCGTCAGAATGCCAAGCTAAGGCGGAGCAAAGGGCCTCTACTTCCACCCCCCTCCGCTCCAACTGGCCTAGGGTCTCCCCTAGCAATGACTCCAACTCCAGGCACCGCCTTCGAAAGATTACCATGTCTAAGGGAGGCACCTCCAAGCGCTCCCTCAAGGCATCTACCAAAAGCGACAACTCCCGACAAATAATGCACATAAGGCATAATAAAAAAAACAAGAGGAAAGTTAAAGGGGACGCACGACGATTTGACTTGCAAACATTCTTGCTAAAAGTCTCTTGTAAAACGGGAAAAGAGAACATATGCATAAATTCCCTATCACCATCATTCCGAAAACCATGCATATACGATCGATAGTACTACAAAATCCCTTACACTTCCGTGAACAGAGATAGGCCCTCTGCCTACACACTCGCTAACGAAGGATGTCCCGAGTTGGGCATCCAGGAACTTGGTGAGTAAAAGGGATGGCTAGAGCTTTCCCATGATAACCATGAATGTCGGCGTGTCAAAGAAGGAAATCCCAAACCTAGGGGAAAACTAGTCAGAGAGTCAAGGTATCCTTCGACCAAGGGGTAGGAGAAGTAAGAAAATGAGCCAACGAGCCCAACTCGCTCGACGATTCTCCGCCTACCATCTCCTCGTCCTAACTCCGCGAAGGAGGCAAGTATTCTTCATGAAATAACTCTAGAGCACGCACCTCCATTTTAGCACCTAAAATAACATTATTGGTCAGAACTGGGCCTCTCTAATGTCCACCAACACGTTCAACGTCACTTATGAAACAAATGATTTATATGGAGAGGCTCATTAGGGAACTATCCGCAAGGACCCTGATTGGGAATTGTTTGATCGTCTTTCTCTGAGAAAGAGGCGAAATAGAATCAACTTGAATTCGGGACCGCTATTCGAAATCTTAGTGAAACACTGGATTTCTTATCTCATGTCTGCTTTTCGTGAAAAAATACCAATGGAAGTGGGGGGCTCTTCAAACAACAAAGGGCTGAGTCAACTATTCAATCAAATGATATTGAGCATGTTTCCCATCTCTTCTCGAGAAACAGGTGGGCTATTTCTTTGCAAAATTGTGCTCAATTTCATATGTGGCAATTCCGCCAAGACCTCTTCATTAATTGGGGGAAGAATCTGCACGAATTGGATTTTTTGAGGAACGTATCGAGAGATAATTTAATTTGGTTAGACAATGAGTGGTTGGTAAACAAGGATCGGTTTTTTAGAAAGGCACGGAATGTATCGTCAAATATTCAATATGATTTCACAAGATCAAGATCCAGTATCGTTCAAGTAACGGATTCTAGCCAACTGAAAGGATCTTCTGATCAATCCAGAGATCATTTGGATTCCATTAGTAATGAGGATTCGAACTATCACACATTGATCAATCAAAGAGAGATTCAACCAATAAAAGAAAGATCGATTCTTTGGGATCCTTCATTTCTTCAAACGGAAGGAACAGAGATAGAATCATACCGATTCTTGAAATGCTTTTCTGGATATTCCTCAATGTCCCGGCTATTCACGGAACGTGAGAAGCAGGTGATTAATCATCTGCTTCCAGAAGAAATCG